>JAQFYB010000983.1:0-39320 GCA_034694085.1 Pogonognathellus longicornis
TCAGATTCCTTGATTTTACGGCGCAACCATCGAAATATGTCGACGTGAGATTCTGTCTTTTTAACTTGAGGCTTCTCCTACATAAGATTACTTTCATTTGACAATATTTTATTGGATTCTTGATTCACTGTATGTAATTATCCTATAGTGTATTGTGTATAAAATGAATGTAGTATTTTATTGGGTCTCAAATCAGAATGCTTCCAAATTCATATTACAAAAATGTATATCCATCCACTATAATTAATAGAGCCTTTTCATTGTAAATATTTCACAGAACGCGCATAAAGTATTACTTCTGAGAATTTAGCACTTATTGTAAACATTTTCCGCTTCATAGCTTGTTGGTCATCAATTTGATTAACTTTCTCGTTTACTCTAAATTGTTTATGCACCTACTTTTACAATGTAGTCATTTGTATCTCTGCTGGACTATGTGAAATCGTTTTTGCATTTATAGATACAATATTGCAAAAGCGTCTGCCTGAAATTCATGCCTTGATTGTTTTATTGTCTATCTACGTATATGCATCTATCTATATATGTGAGTGAGTTGTGTAGTAGAATCCATGTCAGGCAATACCAGTAACGTCAAGCAGATTGTCGTTTCCTACTACCCGACCCTCGTAGGTAGTTTAGTTGTTATGGTTGTGTAGGAGTAATAAGAACAGAATCGAATCATTAAAGGAGCATATAACACGCTCGAAGAGACTAGATCAAAGTAAAAGCCTTCGTCAAATTGAACATGATTGGAAAAACTTGGAGATCATTATGACCACATTTTACGGCTCATATCATGTAACTCAGATCAAAGATTTTTCATTCGCTCCGCCTGCGATATTTGTTGCCAATCCTTCCTTCATGTCATATCAACGCATATTATTTCATACGAAAAATATGATGCTCCATACAAACGAAATTGCGTTGTGTAGGCAAAAGGTAAGGCAGCCATTAAAGATGAAAACTGTACATAGGCATTACTATTATTGTAAACGAGTGTACTGTACTCAAACAACAATGCCCATCTCCCATGTTACATTTTCATGCACAGAGCTAATAATGTCAGAAGAGGGTTTGGCAGCACTGATTTAACTTTAAACTTCCGGTTCACATCCTCGAATCAGGGCACTTTAGCATTCAAATCTACATACAGATATGCTTACATGATTTCCCATTATTACTTTAGCCTCTTTGACTTGTAGTCATCCGCAACAAACTTACTAAGAGTAACTAGTAAATAATATGCTGTCAAAAACATGATGAAACGAATTTAACTACCTACTACTGCTACTATGCTCTTTATTACTAACTTTCATCCGACAAAAATAATTTGAAAACAGATTTTCATTCATTCTCTTTGGAGAACAGCTCAACTTTCTAGTATTCATGCCGTAGTCCTATATAAATGTAATTAAAGCCTATTATAGTGTACATTATTCCATCAACTATACAATGATTAATACACAGTTTGAAAGTTTTTACAGTTATCATACCACTATGCACTACCAGGTATAGGATAGGTACTACCTTAATAATGTTATATTGGTTATAGTGAAACACGTAGGTAAGAAAAATAAATGTATCTTGAATGACTATGACTTCATGATATTTAAAAAGTACCCAGTTAAACCAAAAGAAGATAGCTTATTGTATCCGCAGTATTAGCTGTAGATTTATTCTGAGTCTGCTTTGAGTGAGTGCTAGAATTACTAATACCGTTAAGGGACCAGAAATATCTATAAATAATATTTTAAACTCATTAATCAGGGGTCTCTAAAATTAAGGATTGTCACTAAACCTACAAATATATTAATGAAAATAGCACACATTGAAAAACAGTTTTTATTAATAATGATTGTGTCACAATCACAATGAACTAAGGATAATACATAAGAAATGAGCTAGAAGCATCTCCTTTTATGCTTAAAATAAGTGTAAAAAGTATTCTCGAGCTTGCTTATATTATTATTAGCAAGATGCTTGCCTTTGAATGGTTTATAACTAGGTGAGTTATTGTGCTGTATGTATCATTTGTTCTTATTTCTTATTGTTAAAGGATTGTTTGTTTACAGGTTTGGTTTAAAAATCGTCGGGCAAAATGGAGAAAACAGAAACGGGAAGAGCAGGAAAGAATCCGGCGTCTGCAAGAAGAATCTGATATTAAATGCTCCTCGTCACATCATCGTTCTCATTCACATGGACATTCCAGATACGAGTCAACATCCGGATCCGCATCTCCTCCATCTTCTCTTCAATTGACGGGATCTCCTTTGGTAATGGGCATGACACATGCAGGTCATCATCATTTAACAAACTGTGGTGTTGGAGCTGGAAATGCTCAAATTCATCATCTCATAGGAACCATCAACACTGACAATTCCTCTGTAAGCCCTTCATCCCCATCTCCCACATTGCCCCTAACCTACACCACATCCTCCATCAAGAGACGCCATAGTTCAGATTTCTCAGACGACCTCAGCGATTAGTTTACAAATACCTTCCTAGTATAAAAACATTCCTTTTAGCTATAGCTTCTTCATCTTTCTGTTTAATGTTTTCCCAATCTAAAGGTTTTAGAAAAAACAAATGATATTATTAGACTAACCTATAAGGTAAATGTAGCCAGCAGCATACATTACTCAACTGTCTCAATCTCATCATCAGAGCTGCAAAAGCCAAAGCACAATCGTATCGCACTTTTAGAAATAATTACAAAAATAATTGTAATGTATGTATTTTATTTATTTGTGCTATATCATGTTTATAGTATAAAGTATAGCTACTTTTATTTTTAGGAATATTTATTCTTAGTTTTAAAGTAAGTGTGGTAGTTTTGGATGTATGTATTTAATTGTACTTGTACTTATGATAAATACATTTAATGTTTCTGCGTATATAAATGTAGAAAAAATTTAATGTATTGTAAAGAGTTTGAAAATAGATTGAGCGTATCCGACTATTATTTATATGTGATTGGTTCTTGTCATTTTCATTTCATTTCATACATACACAAACATGCCTACAACAAACTTTTAAAACTTCTAAAGTATTATTAACTAACATAATCTTTAGATACAGTTAGGTATAGTACTCGTACATCAGCATTTTAATTCATACATAGGTATACATTCTATTAATTGCATATTATGTACATACCTAGGTATATATATTTAGTATATGCATATAACTACTAGGTAGTTACGGTGAGGTAGAAAACAGAAGTAAAAACATGTAAGCAAACCAAAAAACATAAAAATGCACTTGAACACAATTTAATGGCTTTTATTCCACAATCTTATACAATATACGTATACAGATATACATGCATACAAAAAATACAACCACACCAATGCAGTTCAGCCAATTCATTGTATACTTGAATGAGTTGTGGCTGTAAGCTCCATAAAATTGTTTTGTTTAAATAGTATGCTGCCCAGTGTAAACTGCATTGGTCAAATCTGAAAAGATTGATCACAAATTCTTTTGCTTAAGTAAAACCAGGTAAACCCGGTCAATGTCATAGTTTCCTAAGTTTGTGACTTACACTACCACCACGAACTATATAACTTAAATGACAGAGACTTACAGAAGATTCTGCCCCTGAAAGAGTAAAATTAAATAGTGTAAAAGAATATGCATAGCGCAGGATTCTGAGCTGTAATAAGATTTAAGAATTACTATCTAGAGATTATTGTTGTAGTACTGATATCGAATTGAGTGGTGTGATCAACCGTTTGGAGTAAACATCCCTCTGACTAATTCCAACTTAGGGAAAGGGATGAAATGTATGTAATTGGTTCTCAATTCCAACAAACTGAGTTGCTTTAAAGGGAGCATTGAGACAGAGAAGGGTTCTCCACTTCCATAATGTTTATATGCTGGTAAAGAGAGTAAATAAATAAGTAAAGCCCTAAGTAGTAGAGATAAGTGCGAAAAGGCCTTCTGCGACATAATAAAATGGAAAAATCCAATTTACTTATACATTTAATAAGAAACACTTCAGAAGCAGAAATACCCAGTGAGGAAATAGTAGAGTAGCTTATAATTATTATGGTAAACACAATAGTACAAATATATAAACGACCGCACACACCGGATGGAAAGGTGGGAAGATGCTCATGTAAAGTATAACGAAAAGAAGAGGATACTTGACTTGAATGATTTGGATTTGAAGCAGACTGAGTGAAATATTAGAAACAAGATTCTGAAAAGGTAATCCATTAACCCCTAGCACGCACGAAAGCAAGGTAAAGGTTTGTTTGACTTTTAGCTCCTTGTTGTTTGCTTGTAATTTTATTCAACACACAAATACATAACACAAACCTTTTGTCAAACAACCACCTACTAGACACTATAATGACTACCAACGTTAATATAGATGTTTCTAGCTATATAATATTCTATCAATGAAATACATAAGTATAAATGCACTCTGTAATCTAAGCCCATCTATATATAATGCAAAGTTGGTTTTGTAAAGATATATAATATGATCATCTTACTTGCTTTTCATTATACAAAATACATTCTAGTACACACGGCCACAACAGCATCATTTTTCCCCTTTGACTTCCTTCACACGAAAACGACAAATTGGTAAATAATCACGGCACGGTGGTGACAATTTGACCCCTATGGAGTGCTAAAAGTCCTCTACAGTGTATAGGATATGACATTAAACCTAGGTAGGTATATACTAACTTGTACCCTTCACTTGCACACTTAGGACTGTCCTTAAAAAGAACAACAGCGATACCACACCACGCATAGTTGAGCACGTACAAATAAAAGCGTTATACAAAAATATGATGTCCTAAGTCCTTATGGATTGCTTGTACTTTGATTACCAAAATAATAAAACAAAATTTAATAGTTTGTTTACCCATAACCTATAGGTATATAGGTAGGTTTGGTACATGGAAATCATTTAATTCATCTTGGAACATACAGTTTGAAATATGAGCTGAATTAAAATCATATTTCGGCGATATGAATGAGTATATGAGTATGCAGATGGAAATTGAATAGCTAAATGTCGTATGTACACAATGAAGTGTGGAATTGAAAGGGAAAGCCGTATAGGTTTACGTAACACCCTAATAGTGTTGTAGACATCATGATAAAAATTAAATCCAGGTGTCAACTGTCAAATCAAATGGCCAGGTGTGATTGCAGAACTGGGTGAAGGAATCATTTTAAAAATCAAATACAAAAGTCAAAGTTTGAAAAATTGCAAATCAAAAGACAAGTAAACATTTAACCTCTCTATTCTGTAGTTCTAACAATGACTTTTTACACTGGCCGTAATGGGTAATATTAATATTAACTTGTATTCATGACTGCTACCACAATACAGAGAAGTGTAAATGAATAATTAATTATGAAAACTCTGAAGTTTCATGAAATCATTTGTAAACCCAAAAGAGCACTTTAATTCAATGATGAATCCCAAAGATTTATCAAACTTATAACATTTCAGATATATTAATAGTTCCAGTTCCGATTTGTTTTGTCTATATCCAAAAAATAAATGTAATATTTAAGATGATTAGGTATTTCGTAATATCGTAATATACAAGATCCAAGATAGTTTTATCTTACGTCTTGATCTCAAGCTACAAGATACAAAATACTTTTTAAAAATCTTGCTTTCGTAAGATACAAGAAAAAGATACAAAATATATTAGATATTTATCTTAGATACAAGAATCTTGCTCAACCCTGTCTGTTTTGAGAATTTTTTTTTTGAATAGATGACATAATTTGTATATAAGTAAACTATTAATATAACAAATCCCAACTTTTTTATGCTGTCAGTTCCAAATTGAAACAATCTTTGTAAATAATAGGTATATACTTACTTAACGCTTTCGTTCTTTATGTCAATGCAGCCAGTGAGCCAGTACTCATTAAGGAAGCCAACGAAAGGTATCAGATATTGTATACGCTTTATAACATCCTCCTGCATTGAATCGTATAATTTCTCTACAAATTACCCGTTTTATTGCAATTAAATGATAAAGTTAAGCTTTACTCGCTATCCCCGATTTGTAACCTCATGTCATGTGCCCCTCTCCCATTAACGGAATCAATACAGGTGTACTTATCATATTCTCCTCCTCTATAGTGTATATCACTTGATACCGGATTGATTGATCGTAATAGAAATTAAATGCCGGGTTTTATATTTCCCATTCATTTTCGTGTTGCCAGCCACAAAGAGTGTGTCAACGAGAGAAACAAAGAGCTTTCAACTATCGGTATATGGAGACACAAAATATAATATGGAATACAATATGAGTACTATATTGTATTGTACACACACTGAATGATAAATAGGTATCAGAAGTCTCGCAAACTGGTTTAAAATAGAGTAAGCAGTAAGTTGTAAATAGAAAAACGGTTTTGAGGCTCATTGAAGTGATTGAGGATGTGATGACCTACGGACGCGAGGATAGCGCATGGGAGGATTCCATTGTTTGATGACCAGGATCGGATTCCTCCTGTTTTCACGCCTTAGAGCACACACTTAGTGGAGACTTGAATGTCCTTTCGTCAATTTGTCATTTTATCCAACCACTAAACCAAAGTAAATGAACCCTGTCCTGTCCGTTGATGTCCTGTGTGACGTTTTCTTCCCTTTCCTCTCTAATTGTAAGTATTTTGTGTCAGACTACCTTCCGCTAAGCCAAGCTTTCTTTTTATACATCAAGCTTTGTGCATCACTCCATCCTTATCTATGTACCTATAAATGTACCCACATAAAAACACAACAGTTACTTATATACCTAAGTAGATACCTACATGTTGTACGGGAAAGATACATACAAGTTTAAATATAGCCAAGTTGGTTTTGTATGGAATTGACTTTTATACATAGGGATGGTCATGCATATCGCATGAAGAAATAAAACAAGGGTAAGCAAGGGTAAGTAAGACGAACAGAGACAATGGAAGACACTGTGTAAACTACAACTACCTACATACAACAGTCAATAGGAAAACTCGTCGCGATGACTTTTTTCCACGTATCTAGGTTTAGCATGTTACTATTACTGACTGAGTCTGTTAAACAAACTGTGTGTATACAGACGGAGAATAGGAGACCAACTGCTCAACTGTAAATAGTACTGATTCTTTCGCATTAGACGTCTTTGTCCAATGATTTTCTGTTTCCCCAAAGACAGTTCCTGGACAGGATTCACAGAAAATCTTTCGATGTCTGTGCACAGGATTGTATCTAACTCTATGAACTATTCATGACTCAATAAAATCTACTTTGCTAACGAATCGCAAGCAACCATCAATTCCCGATCCACTTTAAAAGTCGCTTTTCATAATACACTCACTTTATACTCACTCTATATACTAAATTCAATAGTCCGTTCTATTCTTTTATATCCTTTTCTTCTGTTACTTACACTATACCACGCGGGTTTCCCCTTTTAAAAAGTCTTACATAGTCCTGTCGAGGAGTATTATAGACCTACATATAATTCATAGAAAAGGTTTTTAGTCTGAATACTTACTAGTAAATGGTTAGCCGTTGGCACTAATAATACAAACCTAATAATTTTATTCCTGATTTTTGTATAGAAAACTTGTAGTTTAATAATTTGCATATATTGCATAGTGTACTTTTGAAATGTTTTTGTCCAATACCTGAGTACATAAGCATTTAGAAAGTATTAACGCGTTGAAACACTTTACTTAAATACTAAGTACTTTTACTGAGTAAGTATAGGTACTAGGTACACTACTCAGTACGCTACAATAATTTTTTCTCGGTACAAATGATCACTTCAATATTCTCATTTCGTAGCATATCTGTAAGTGCCAAGTTGCTGCAGTATGAAAACTTAATAGTAAATCTGATAATGTTGTCATTCTATGTGAAATGTTATACATATTTGTACGTGTAATTAATAAAGTATACTAAGAAGTAAGATTTGTTGAAGAATGAAAATTAATTATTTCAAATCTCAAATGTAATTATAGTTTAAATATTTTAAGATGCTTTAGAAATTATTTCTGTATATACATCTGTCTGTTTATATCCGAGTGATATCTCAAGACCGGTATGAGGTAATCGCTTCCAGTTTATGGTATACGTTTTTAGGGGCCTACAATTTGGAAGGTCAAGTTGGAAAGTGGGGTCAATCAATCAACTCCTTATGAACTTTGACATTGCAAATCATATTATAACTGTAGATTGATTAATTGTATATAATATACACTTTACACTGGATAAAAGAACTCTAGAATCAGCATTTGATTTTAGTAAGAAATTTCCAGTGCAATTCGTAAAATCACAACTTACGATGTTTCTTTAGAGCCGTTAACCGGTTTATTAGTAGTAGGGTAGAAACAGAAAGGGAAATTTGATCAAAGAACTCTGATTCTGTTGCTTAATTATGTCTCACTTTTGAGAACAAAAAGAGCTGATATTTTCGTATTACATCATTAACATCTATCATCCTCGCTCCTACAGCATTACATACAAAAATACATGAAAGATATCGTGTACAGTTACACACAGTGTGTAAAATACGTTGATGTTATTCCAATAATACTTTGAGTATACACACGCGAGAGAAAAATCGCATTGGATTGATACGGTTTGATTTGATTGTGCTTGGGTTATTTTCATTTTCCTGATTCACTTTCGGGAGCGAGAGCGTCAACTTTTTTCTTTTGTAAACGGAAATGAGGGAACTTATGCAAGGCTTCCTTTTCTAAGCTCCGATTGCTTGTTATTATGGCGTTTGAGTTTTTTCTGCATGAACCTCCCCATGTATACACAAACTAAATCTGCTTGAATCAATTTATACCATTTCAAAAGAACTATGCACATCAAATACCTTATATACTTACTACATAACATAATGCTCTCAAACTACCAGATGCAAATCACCAAGCTACTTATAGCTTATGTACAGTACAATAAAAAATCCGCAACCATTAAACCATAAAAACTTAAAATTGCAGAGCACCATTTGCATTGTGTGACTCTGCCTACCTAATGTACTAAAGTAACTATAAGTTATAATACCACGAACGCCTGTTTCAATTAAAACCTAGAAAAAATACACCGAAATGCGTAGAAGTATCAAAATAATATTCACCATGCATACATCACTGGATTCTCATCCTAAAATTGGCTTTCCAATTTCCATATCGATTTCCACGATTGTTTCCTTGCTTGGTATTGCACAAAGCTCCACTTTTTATCGACAAACAAATAATAACAAACATTCCAATATCTTTCATCCTTCATACCAGAAACCAATATACACAAAAACATGTACGTTCTAGTAAGTGAATTTCAATATTTGCAACACAAACCTATATCTACTAATAAAAAGCTAGTTTATATATTCTTGGAATATACCACAAACCCACGCCTTGTTTTCTTTAGGTAACTCTATGTACTATATACCCCGAGGCTACTTTAACATGCTCTAGTAATACATTGAGTGAACAATTCATCTTTTAATAACTTCGAATTTAATTTACTCACACACATACACAGTTCTTAGTATGTGATGCCCACAGACATACTTAATATACCTTAAAATTATTGCACACCACACAGCTATAAATATTGAACATGTATACAAACAAATGCATGTAATAAAATGCTTGTACTAATTCTTATGGCATAGCTATAGGTTTCAAAGTTTGAATGCTATTATATTATTGTCAGTTCACATTTACATTTATCCTTATCCTGTGTGCACACATAGACATGGGTCTTTCCGTCACGCCAGTTCTAACTGTACGAGTAACTTAAGCCCTTGCTAAACTGAATTGACATGCGGCCACTTTCACTGGACACCTTGGGAGCATCAAGTCAGATCAGATATGGGTAGTTGGCTTAAACCAAGCAAAAGAAGCCGAGCCGATGAACTATGGGAGATACTATCTTATTCTAGTATCATATTCTCTATACACAATGTTAGTTAGTGTACTATATTATCATTTCGGCACTCCAAGATGGTTATCTGTATTCAATACTATAATCTATTTTGTGGTCCTCTTAAGAGGAAAACCAGCTTGATTGTGATTTTCATTTACTAAAGCCTTACAAGACTCCCTTTAATCTAATCCATTGAATACTTTTACGCTCAAAAGTCTATACGAGCCGCACCACTCTAGCGGAAAATAAGATGCTCGAGAAGTATAAAGAAAAGGCTCATTTACAATACAAATCATCACAATCGAATGTATCTATGTAAGTATCTTCTTGTACATTGTAAATGACTATAGGATTGGTATACTGATTGTGAGTTTGTGAGAGAGCCGAGCTAAAGGATAGGGCACTATCTATTCTTCTGTCACTTTGCGGTGTCAACCTCAATTTTATTACATCGGTAGTCTTTAAACTTCTTCTGTCACCCATCCAATACATGACACGATACATTACATCGGTGTCTGTCATGTCATTGTCATCACGTATCATCGTTTCATTCAAGACTACCGACTGACAACAACCAAAAGCCTGTAGCATAAACCAAATAGATACTATGTTTAAAGGTACAATGTAGCCCAATGTAGCTACTATCACTACTAGACCGGCAATTATATTATACCAGATTACATGAGAAACTTAACTATTTAATTGAGTATTCGTTGAAAATTAAGGTGTACTTTTCTTAGGAAGTATACTGACTGTGGATTGTGAGCCAACACACACCTGCATAAAAATTCATTACGCTTTGGGCTTAGACTCTTATGTTGAATTCATGTTATAATTCAGCTGAAGCACTTTTACACACATTTTCATTATAAAATACAACGTTTGTTCGTTCTATACGGCTGGGCCGCAGCTTCTTATAATAATATGACAAGAATAATATTTTATAATATAGGTACATTTATAAATATTAGATATTAATATGGGCCACATTATATATAAACGTTCCTGTGAAATACAATAGTTCCATTCTTAATTGCTTTACAGAGTAATAAGTAATAAGTTGAATGTTGAATACATAGGTGAATATCTCGGTCATATATACAGCTAGCACTATTAGCTATTATCCGATTTTTGTAAACACACTATCAGCAGTTTTATTATGAAGTATGGCATTGGTACTTAAATATGTTGACTCATACACAAATACCTACCTAACTAAAGTTTTGTCTTTCATCATAACAACATGAATTCAAAAACACAACCTGAATTTTGTTGATGTAAACGAAAAAACAAAAATACCATATTATTTTGATCGCCTTGAATGTTAAAACAATACATGAAATCATCAAGTTTTCTTTTAGCTAAATTGTATGTAGGCAAGTACTCCAATTAATTTCGTGCAAAAAATTCGATTAATCTTCGTCAACATCTTGGTAACTACACATATAAACACATGGGTTATGTGAGACAACACAAGAATCAAAAATTGCAATGTTAGGTACATGAAATGGGGAAATGCATTGAAATCTACATCACTATATTTTGCTAAATAATTGTAAGCTTGATTATCAAGTATATAATCGAAATCAAGTTAAGATTTAAATGTGTAATTGAAAATGATAATTCTTTGTCTAGGTAGCTACTTAACTTAGAGTACAATGCATAAACATGGATTTCCATTCAATGCATTCAGATATTGTATGTGAGTGAGGTACCGGTACATCCGCATGAATTGATAAACTATGTAAATGAACTTAATATAAGAAAAGAGAAGATCAGAGGTTAAGAGTTTGACGGAAGACAGTGGTTGACCTAAGATGAGGCCAAGAGGGGTGAGTACTATTATAGGCACAAATATACTCCAGCAACAAGGGAGTGCGAGAAGGGTCTATGAAATTGTCATTTGTGTATAACTTCACCTACGAACGTGTATACAAATCGATGATGGTTGAGTTAAGGCTGTGTGTATAGTAAGCAATTGAATCCTGGCAGACCACCCATAGATAGCTCTTGAAAGTAGGGCTCGTGAAAAGAAACGTCTCACGCTGAATTAGCTGCTCAATTCGGGGATTACCGAAAACTAACCAAGGGAGGGACTCACACAAAAAATATTCGACTATTATGAACTCCACTGACAATGAGATGAATTAAATTCTGTGAATGAAATAAATCTGTCTCGCACAACAACGTGTTCCTTCTCATCCTTCCTACCATTATTCGACTCTACCTACCAGGTACCACTAATAAACTAAAGCTCTGCCTCCTTCTACACCAACTGTACACTAACTGAGTGAACACACATAAAATATGCACTTATAGAATTACAACAACCTTCATTACGTCATTTAGGAAATCATATTCTATTATTACTACCCACATAACACTATTTTAGCTTCTCAACCTACACACCACACCACGACACATTTCCTCATTACATTTCGTGATAAATACTTACCTTAATTATTCTTCTGTAGGATGTAATTAAATAGTGCCTCCCACAGTAGTAGTAGCAGCAGAGCAGTTTTACAGCCTAATTACTAAGACTGCAAAATTATACATTTTGTTTTTATAAGCACACTTTTTCAAACTATTATTTGATATTCTGTGAATAAACTTGTGTGAAATGCATGAAATGAAACTATAACTGCATGTTTAAGTTACATAGTATTATACCAGAGATGGGTTTAGCAAAATTAATAATGATCTCAATTTTAATAATCTTTTCTGCATCCGGGTGATTATAGACTTATTTCTACCCCATATTGAGATTTTGCCATCCCCCAGAAATATAATTATGTATAGAACCTTGCCATGCACCCACCCAGACTTATAATCCTGGCTACGTACCTGATGTGTATAATATGGTAGATGTAGGATGTAGGTAGGTCCTAAAATTGTCTTTTTTATAATTTCTTATGCTCTCAATTATGAATGTAAGGCATTATGTAAGCATACTTTGCCCATTATTATACATATTACAATTCCCATGTCAGTCAAATCTCCGAATTTCAAAAACATATTTTCTTTTTACTAATCTGAAATATACCATTAATGCAGATAGCTCACATTCACATTTTTAAATAAAACTTACGTATGATGCCCTGTAGATATACGATTTGCGGGAGGTGATACTATATTATAATGTTCATAGCATAAAAATAAAATGACAGAAAAAACATACTACTACTATATAGGTAATGGGTACTGAATCCAAATAATAATGATTTTGTATCACTTTAGGTGTTGCATACAACACAGATCTTTTGATTTACTTTTTCTCTTTAGTGTTTCTGTACTTAAATCCAGATTAGAGTAACATGCATAATCGTGGAGCAAAAACATGCTCTGGTTCAAAAGTCTACATGTAAATGACACATAGGACCGTTGGATTAGTATCCTTACGAAAAGGAATTACAGAATAAAAGTTTACTTACTGACATTCAACATTAGTATCTATTATGACGATCATGTACGCACAATATCATTGAAAAAATCTATACAAAAGATTATTCCATAAAATCCGAAAACAGGCTTGCAAAGCAATAGAATCCCTACAATATTTTCATGTTGTTAGGTTACTGTTATACGCTGGGTGGTCTCCATCCAGTTGAATCTTCCCAAAAGGAGGAATAAGGCAAGCGAATATAATCCTCTCTTTGAAATCTATCTGAAAGAGAATGAATGAATTGGCTTACACTACACACAACAACGATATATACTTATTACACTAAGCAATGTGCATGTACATATGTAATACCTAGGTATTTGTGAATACAGAATAGAATCTGAGAATATCATCATAAGCATACTACTAAAACACAATCAAGTATAGACAATTCAAGTAAAAATTTTGACAATTCCACTAATAATGTCGGAAATATTCCATAACATTATGTGTAGTACACAATTACACATATCTATCAATACATGTAGTAGTCTCTGTGATTTGTACATGTGTTTACACACACAACTAATACAAACACAATTCCATATATTTTGTGTATCAATTATAAAGCTTTGAACAATACTGCATATAATATTCATGCATTATTGCAGATATGCAATCCAAATAGACGAACATGAGACTTTGAGTCTGTACACATTGAAAATATAGTACAATATATATAGTGGTATAGATTAATCATTTTGCTGCATTTCTCCCTGTATTTGTGTTTCTGTCCATTCCTGTGCCACATCTTTTATAGCCATCCCCAACCTACACCTAGGTAGAATCCATCCCTGACCAATGTATATAGAACCCACTCTGTGTGTGTTTAGTATGGCTGGTGTAAGTTGAAGATGATTACAAGACTGATTTACCCTTTTACACTACAATACGTGTGTTGTGCTTATAATTCTGTGATCTGCATTACTATTGATGAACATCTGCTCGGATTATCGGGTCAAACGAGCAGACTACACACGACATGTTAGTATTATAGTACAACCGTCATTGAACTGGTCCAGCTCAGCTAAGGGATAATCTCGTCTCATTTCTGATTATCATAAGACTCGAAGGCTTCCCTTATAGAATGGGGATGTTTTGTTGTGTTGTGACTGGTTTGTATTATTAAATAGGAAATATACGCAGTGTACATATTACATACAAATACATTCAGTATAATGCTATACATACGTATATTTCACAAATACGCTTTATCTCTATAATATACTCTAGAATATTTACTTATTTAGAGCTTACGTATACTGAAATTGAATTTTGCGTGTAAAGGTCTTTGGTTTAATGTGTAAATATTAAGTATGTGGGTCGTGTGTAGTGTAGAGTGTATAGTGACAACATGATGGCTAGAAAACAAGCCAAAGGCGAAAAGATATCCATATCTACTACAAACTACACACACACTTTACACACACATCATCCATGCATTATCCATAATTGTAATCTGATGCAGTGTTAATATTATCTGTGTACAACAAATGATCCACAATTCCATGCACATAAGTACAAAGCTGAAGCTCATATTATTTTTCAGAGAGATGCAAATTGTGTGTGTAAACAACACATTGTGTTGTACAAATCACACCTTCTATGCAATAGTATAAGCTGATCTGACAAGCATCATGGGAGGGATAGAGATTTAAGTGGACCAAAATGTTGTTTTGCAGTCATACCTTAATGTGAGTGTAATATTATCGCTTAAATACATAATTGTGCATGTTGTGGGTAGTAAAACATTGTCATTGAATTAGTTCATCTCATTACTAAAATTTAAAAAGGTAGGAACTAAGATTAGATTAAGTATTAGACAGAAATACCTAAGTAGAATTAAGATGCAAAAAATAAAGAATGCTTTTTGAAGAAATGTATTGATTTTTTCTACTTCTAGTAGATTAGTAATTTACTTACAGTAAACATCTGAAATAAATTGAAGCACAAAATTCTGTTTTAAGGATAAACATAAATTTACAAATGCAGTAATGCATAGAACGCATAATATTAGTGACTGAACAATGTTTTCAATCCAATTACATATTGTAAAAAGTGTAGATTGGTACATGGTTTGTAATATCAGTAATCTGAAATACTTTAGCATATTGCAGCTGCTAATGTACAGTGTAAAGCAAATGACTGTGGAAATAATAGTATAATGAATATTTGTCCTCTAAAGGATGTAGGAGGTTTTACATAATAGTTAGCATGGCTAGAATGGGTGAGCAATTCCAAATACATGTTACATAAATACAACTCATTATTGCAGTAAATAAAACTTGAATAAAATTGAAACTATTTTTCGCTTGCTCATCTTGCTGAAACTAACATGCATCCATTTCATACTGCAAATCCTCATTAAATGTCAAAGTCAAGTAAGAAAGGATGTCAGCCTTGGCATTCAGTTATTATGATGCTAAGTAGTTTTCAATGTCTGTAAAGTTAATATAAAATCAGTAGAACTGGAGTTAAAATTGATAATACATTGAGCATGCACATTATGGATAATAAAAAGAATCACCAACGAAGTAATACTCTTAACAAATAAATATATTAGAATACAGAACTAGTATATTATTATATCTGCAGAATTATTCAGTTATTAGTACAAGCTACTACATCAAATAGGAAGATCTTTTTCAGATCATTTTTCAGATGAGTGATATAAGAGGAAAGTTTGTGCAATAAATACTACTTGTGAAAATGAAGCACATATTGGCATCTTAACTCATAGTAGTATACGTAAAGTACAAATAGACATAGGGTTGAATTGAAAGCGAATTTTTACTGTATTCCAAAACATATTAAGATGATTTGATATTATGTAAACTTGTGTTTATTCATCTGAAGCATTTGGTAGAAATACTTTGATGTACCTATAATAATATACCTATTGGTATGTTCAATATTCATTAATCCTACTGTTAAATTATCATTACAACATAACATCAATTAGGGTGAGCAAAGGTTTATAATCTTAAATGTGTTAACTGTACAATTACTATTGAAAGAATAAATAAACCTGTATAACAACATAGTGAAGTATACTCTATGTATATTAGTATTAAAAATATTTCTGACTTTTAATCAATTTGTACTAGTTTAAAATCTACAATCCGGGAGCTCTTGTTGGTATTTTGCTGGAAATGTTCTTTCATTTATACATACCAGGTGTTCAGTTACTAAAAACAGTCTATATAATATATAACGAGTCTTTGGTAAATGCATGTACACGCGATTAGGAATTTTTAATACAACTGGTGAGTGGGTGACTGGGATAGGTAGTTTACTTAGAAAAAACAGATGCAGTTGTCTTTGATTAGTAGGTACTTATACATAGGTACCTACATACACTTCAATAAAGTACATGTGTATTAAATCAAAAGCAGAAAGTATAATATAACAAATTATGTCTAGTTTACTATTACGTATACATATCAAACTGCTAAGATGTAAGAACATTGTAACGGACTTTGTATTACAAAAAATTAGAAATGTCATTTTTTGTTGTGAGATTTTAGAAGAATTGGTTTTGCTCTTAATACGAGGGATGAAGGTGTCTAGGTAGTTACATATAAGTGCTTGGCTTGTGTGCGTGAGACGTTTGAATTAACTTTCAATAATGTAGGATTATTTGGGATGTTGGTGTTTGAGTTTGATATGATTTGATATCTCTAACACTTTGCTGGTTGTAATAATACATAGTATAAGGTGCAAAATCCTAATTGAAAATTGCCGAAAGGATAAAAAAAGATTGGTGCAAAGTCAGTGAGAGAGTGTTAGTATTTTCTCATCAAGCTAAAAGCTATTAGAAGAGTTGTAATAATCTACACGATGTTTCTTCTGTTTAATCTTTCATTTTGGGATATTAGTTTCTTAACCCTGAGGGATGACTGCCTTTTACCAAAATGATTTCATTTCCAACTGACACGGAATCAAATAAGTACTTTACTGTAAACAAGAGATCAAGAGAACAAGTAACAAAGATCTAGTACATATACACATACACATAATATATTATTACTTTTATCAACAATCCATATTACTGCTACATAATATGTAGCTATAAGTTACAAAGTAAGCAAAATACACCGTATTAACTGTATACGCTATATATTGATGCATACATCATACTCATCTGTGCTAAATGCAAAATACTAAAGACAAAACTCCTAATTTTGTTACATTACAATATGTTTGTCAAAGTGAAACCCCTGCAAAGTACTCTACAGAGTCATGCAGATGATTAATGTAAGGAACTTTAGCTGGAAGAGAAGTTTTGATGTCCCTGTAATACATAAGATGTACCAAGTATTGACATTTATTATGCTGAGGCATTTTCAAAGTTAAAAGGGTTCCATTATATTCTCCACATCAAAGTTGGACAATCAAAGGGTGATATGGCTTATCTCATGAAACGCAATCTTCTTGAGTACACAGCAAAATGCCTCCAGAACAATGCTTTGCTTGACTTGACAAAAACCGACAAAGAATTAAAATTTTGCCAAGACATCATAGATATTACTATCAAACACTCAACGCACCTTCACTGCGTCAATGTGAACAGTTTCTTAAGACGGAGAATTACTAGTGTCTTTGAGCTAACTAAGTGTAAAGCTTTATGGGAATAATAACACCTTTGTCGAACAAATTGCAAGTAGCAACTATTTCTGAGTAAAGCTTAATTCTCTGGAAACACTCAAATAATATTATCTCATTGAGCACCAGCCGTGACAGCACTAGCCATTATTAGCGGTTAAAGCACACCACGAAATATTCTCTATAATGTATGTCTGTACTCTGTACAATAATCAACATAAATATACCTACTTTTTCTTTTTCAATACGACAAAACTTTTTTTCACATTACAAATAGTTTCATACATATGCCTATATCATATAGCAGGCACTATTATTATGCCACGATTAATAACGATTGATTCTATTGTTCCTATTTTGTCACAGTCAGATTTGCAGCGTGCCGTAATTCATTCTACCATAAGACAACGAATTGCACATTAAATCATCTCTGATTTACATGAAAATTTTAATAAAAATAATCATCTAATTATATGTTCCTGAGACGCTTATTCAAGGTGAGACAAAAAATGAGACAACAACAAAAATGATATGAAAATTATTAGCAGAATGAGTTATACAGATACAAATGAATAACCTGTACTTGCAAAATGTGTGCATATCTGTACATACAACGATGCTACGTTTGTATGTATTTAAATAGAATTCGGAAGTCTATAATGCTACATAGGTAGTGCATACAGCATGCAGTATTCAGGCATTAAATGTAAGCGCAAGCATGTATGAAATAAACGTACATAATATTGTGTTATATATAACGACTTTTTTAATGTTAAATCCAATGTGTATCTATGACGATAGTTTCTCTAATAAGGTGAGGTCATAGGGCTCTCATCAACAAAACCTTCAGCCAGGTTAAAAAGTTTTCAGTTAAAAATTGACCCAAGTAACGAATAGAGGGTTAAAATTCGTCTATTAACTTGAGTGAAATTTTAACCAAAGAGTGGAATTACCTAACGTAATATTTTTGACCTGGCTGAAGGATTTATTCATAATAGCCCTATGACCTCACCTAATCAATAGATGAGACTTTAGACTGTTGTTAGAATGACAAAAGAATGTTATTAAATTGTATATAATAATTGTTGAATTTTATGTTAATTGTTCCGAGTTATTCATTGTCTGTTTTGTCTTTGGTGTATTGTACATACCTACCTGTTTCAGTATAAAAGTGATGAGTCCATAAGAAAGTGTTTACAGCACACATAAATACTGATACTACTAATACTAATAAAAAGCAATTGAATGTGCTTGTTCTGACTGAATCATACACACTCTCATTACTACTTATATACACCTCTGTATGTAAACTAATTAATATTGTTGATTAACTATTGCGGAGTACAAAAGGATGTATGGTGATTTCAAAGGTCTGTTTCACGAATTATACTTATCTGACTCTGACATAACATTTGCTGAAGGTAAAAATTGTCATGTTAAACTTGCATAAGTATTGGCCATGATTCATGAACAAATTAATGTTGCATTTTTGTTCAAATTAAATTTTATCTCTGCATGAGGATTATTGCCCTCTCCAGCAGCATTAAAGAATTTAAAAGAATAATACCTCGGACTCACTTACTGAATGAAATGGCTATGTGGCCCATTTACTAATTATTGCAAGTAAGTACCTTTATCCTTCAATCTAACAAGTTTTGTAAGTAGTTTAGACTTAAGTACTTGTTTAGTTTAGATTTAGATGTTATTATTGGTATGAGTGTATGAAATTGTGTTTGTAAATGTGGAGATTGATGCATGTGTTCAAATATGTTGAAATATCCTCGCTGCTAAAGCAGTGGTTGACTGAGTTCATGTAGCTCTACACGTGAAACACAGTACATATCAGCTATCTGTGTGTGTTCTTGTAGAATACTTTTGTGTATGGTTTCTATAGGTTGGTTTGCAGACTTATTGCTTATAAAGCTTTATACTGAAACCAGCCACAAAAGAGGTGTATTTATTATTATGTGGACTGAATGAAAATGAAACCTACATTTCATTCATCCTTGCAGAATGCAGAGCAGAATAATATTCCCCGTATATATTATACATACATACACAACACATTACACATACAGAAACATTTTTGCATATACATATACACAGACTACTCAAACTCAAACACAAACTACACCTTTTAAGTGAAATTACACTTGTGTATGTTATGTATGTGTCTGGTAGACTTTAACATTATACTAGGGGGGACACGTACATACGTAACATTAGCCAAACAAGTATATAGTGATATTCTTATTATGGTGTAGGAATTACAGTTTACTAGTTTGTGGATTTGTTGTGTGATCTAACACACAAATCAATGAAATTGTTCATAATTAAACGAGGATAATAATAAATCACTAATTATACATAATTTTCTTAACGAAAACTCTATACAAACACTAGTTTCACAAATCACACACACACACACAAGGCAAGACAGGGCGAAATTTAGAACAAGTAAATTCTACGTTGTATATAAAGCAGAAAAATCATTTATTCTATATAGGTAGTACAGAATTGAAGAATTTAGTTACGAGTGAATGAAGAGTATACTTAAAGCAAGTTATACTGGAGGAGCTGGAGGATTAATGTTAATAACGTTGTCTTTGTCTCCAACTAGAACTAGACTGACCAACGAATCAACCCTAAGTCAAAGTCATATTAATTAATAAATCATTGCTATACAAACAGAAATAGTCAAAGCACATGATTTAGGTGTGTAAGCAAAAAGTAAGCAAAAAGTAAGCGACTTACTTAACTAAAGGACTAATAAGCTCTGTTAAAAGTGGACTGACTGAATTATTTTAATCTCTCTCTCTGTCTGACTGTGTCTGAAAAGAAACAAGGGGATGTATATCAGTTACACATTAAACAAGAACCCAGATTGCAGATAACTTTATCCAAACTAAACTATCGTCATAATCATAACAATTCCATTGACTGACTAAGGTGTACATACATCTGCATACCTAAATGCGCAAACAACGATACGAGGACACTCTTGCACTTCTATCAATCATAAACATAAAAATATTTAACTACTGCTACTGCTACTAGTCTCCTCCGACTTTATTCGTATAAAAAAATTCCGCATTCTTATATGTAACATCACTATTCATCGGCGAGTGTAGGTACTTTTAGTTACAATTGAAAAAGTCAAACATACATACACACAAACTGTGTTTGTGAATGTTTAGATTCTTTGGGATAAAAATAAGCTATAATAAAAGGAATGAAATGAGGTTAGTATATTCTAAATAGCAAAAGTCTGAACGTGTATTGTTTCCAGTGTTTCTATAGGCTTGAAAAAAAGGACAAAACGCTAACAATTTATTTTACTGCAGTGCAGTAGTAATTATTTTACTCTGTCTACTTAGAAAAGTCTTTTAAGTCTCTTCATTCTTCCGGGACACAACAAATTCCAGGTCCAGCTTATCAACAGTAAGCCTTGTACCCGATACAAATCTGTGTTTACTCATATTTCTAATCTTGTATGTTTGTGTATGGTGGAATCATTTTTTGTGGACTTGAGATTGATAATTTATTGTCATTGTTATAATAATATATACTTTGTGATGTTTTTGTGTAGTTTTGAAAAGCTGAAGCTTGGGTCGCTCGTATATTTCTAAAAGCTCCTCTATGAAAAAGTTACTGAGTAAAATTGAGCATGTGCCCTCTAGCCAGGGGTCATGTATCGGAAAATCATGGACACTCCGCAGTCATACAGTCACAGTCGAAGAAATTATAGCGGAAGGCGGATTCGGGGTCGTATTTTTGGCAAGACACGGGGCTCAGAAATTTGCTTTAAAAAGAATTATAGTTAACAATGATCATGATTTGGCAGTTGCAACCAGAGAGATTCAAATCATGGTATGTTCCACAATTTCCTCAATTCCAGCAAAAGCGTGTTTAACGAAATACAGTTTCGTTAAACCGTATTTTCAAAAATGTATATGTAAGAGACAAAATGGTAAATAATGTGGATTTTGTTTTTTTGTTAATAGACTTCTCTGGGTGATCATCCTAATTTGTTAGCGTGTTTAGACTTCTTAGTTACCCCTTTGGGCGGCGGTGTAACGGAAATTCTAGGACTGATGCCCTTTTGTCGAGGCTCTCTACTTGCATTACTCAATACTAGAATGTCTGCTAAATCCCATTTATCCGAAAAAGAAGTATTGCAAATATTGGCCGATGTTGTTGCCGGTGTTGCTCGACTTCATCAGTGTGCCACTCCTATTATCCACCGAGATTTGAAAATTGAAAATGTACTCGAAGATGAAGGAAGATTTGTATTATGTGACTTTGGCTCGGCTACACCAAAATGCTGGGATCCAATTGTTCATGGAGTTACAGCTACCCAAGAAGACCTTGAGAAATACACTACATTGGCATACCGTTCTCCAGAGATGGTGGATCTTTATTCCGGGCGTGGTCCAATTGGTACTAAAGCTGATATTTGGGCTTTGGGAGTTCTCCTGTTCAAGGTTTCCTTTACTATTTACTACTTCCAATTTGTCTGGAAATATTATATAACAAAATTCTTAATTTGTTTAATATTTTTACAGATGTGTTTTTACACTACGCCTTTTGGAGACTCGATCTTGGCCATTCAGTCAGCCCATGTAACATTCCCACCAACGTCGCCATTCTCTATTCAACTTCACGCCCTAATTCAATACTTACTTAGCCCAGAGGCTCCTCTTCGCCCTGACATTTACCAAGTAGCTGAACTATGTCATTCCTTGTTAGGAACACCAAATACAATAGCTAATGTAGGAGCAGCCACTGTTCCTCCATCAATGGATTCCTTGGTAGCAGCCATGACGAAGGCTGCAACGGCAGCCAAACTTAAGTCTGAGGAGAAGCCTGCTAAGCCGGCGTCGGTTACTCCAGCCCCTGTGGCTGCTTTAGAAACAAGTGTCACACCTCGACAAAGGCCAAAAGGTTCCATCGTAGTGCCAGCTCCGGCAGTAGGGGCAACGTTATTGCCACCCCCCAAAAGTCCAAAACCTATTGAAATGGGCGCTCCCACTTCTATAATATCACCAGTGGTAGTTACCAATCCGAATCCTCCAGTAAACTCCAATTCTGTTGTTGCAGTCAATGCTGTTCATGCTGCTACCACCAGTCCTCCCATAGATCATGGACATAGAAGAAATGCGTCAGACTCATCAGCCTTTGAAAAGTAAGAATTCTGGATCAAACCAACAAAATCACCCACTTTAAAAAAATACGGCAAGAATGATTTTATGTATGAATTAATTTTGTCACTATTATTACAGGGGTTGTCAGCCTAATAATAGCGAAATCCAAACAGCATCTTCTGAAACAGCAATTTCTTCTTGGAATCCTTTTGAAGGAGATTCATTCGCAGCGGCTGTTACAGGAGAATCGAACGGAGGGGCAGGAGATGATGATCCATTTGCCAACGCCCCCTTCGGTATGTCTTCCAGTTTGAAACATTAGGACGTATCTTTTTGACTCTCTCTCTCTCTCTGTGTGTTTTACCTCTTTAGTTTTTCTAGCACTCTATTTCTAGATCCTCTCTACAAAGAATCTCCATACCTCCCCCTTTTCTTTTCTGTGTCGTAACAGCAACCACTATGGTTCTGGTATTTCATGTCCAGTTTTTGTTTTTGTAGTTTTATTTTTTATTTTCGTTTATTTTTGTTTTGGTTTGGCTAACCCCTGTAGATTATTTCAAATATCGACCGATGGGTGTGGATCTTTTTGGTGCGGCTCCCTTCTCAAACCCTTTCCTCGACTTTTCCCCTCCGGTACCTCAGGAAGGTGTCACCAACCTTAGTTTCGAGGATGAACGATAAATACACTATTATGTTTACGTGGCTCAAAACCGCATGCTATTTGAGTTGTTGATATGATATCACATTCCCTTTTGTTATCGCATAATTTGTTGAGACTATGATTGGTTATTATTATATATTAATTAGTAAGGTAAACCTACAGAAATGTACATTACATACCAACATATTAGAAATAATACATGTATAATCATGCTATGATAATAATAACACAATAATCACCAAACCATGGATGATGATATGGTAAAATATTATTATAATAAGAGATATGTATCTGCAAAAATACTGATAACATCACGGCTACATTATTATTATTAAATGATGATATCAAACATTATTACGCGTTAATATACGTAATTACATTATACATAAATACAGATACAATACAATAAATCGTGATCGGTGCAGTGCAAACTGATATTATAGAATTAGTAGTATTACTTAATTTATTAACTAATTAATCCGCCATACAAACAGCAATATCACACACACACAATTAGTGAAAAAATGAAGAAACTAACTATTCTTTTTAAAAAGACAGATCCTTCTGATTGTGATATTTATGAAACTAATCCATAGATGTTATCACACTATGTAAAAACTTGCTTATAAAAGATCCTTCATTTTCACGTACTTTCGGACAGCGTTACTGTAGCCTTCTTTGAAACGGAAAAATACCTTTGCTCCCCGTTCTAGAAATTATATTAGAAAATAATGATGTTCATTATTTTTATTTTTATTTATGGAAGAAATAATAGTTCTAGATTTAAAAAGTAAAACTTACTTTTTTTCTCTTCATCTTCCTTGACAGACTCAGGACTAGGGATAATAGGGCGACCAAAAAAGTCTTTTGCAACAACTGTTGCATTAATCTGAAAAAGCATTACATAAAAAAATATTACTTATTGTTAGTAAAGGAACTGAAGTTAGTAAAAAATTCAGAACATGATTAATCACCTTAGGCCCAACAGGTGTTGACGGAGTAGACGGAGTTCCTTTTTTAACTACTGGCTTAGCCCACACCTCTCCAGCTGCCATTGTGTCATTTTTTCGGAGCTTCTCCGTTTCTATTTCTCTAGCTACTAACTGTTTTATGGTGTAAGCAAAGTTGTGTCTTTTTGTTGAATCTTCTGTTGGAAATCGGCACAATTCTTCGATATTACTAAAAACACACAAAAAATCCTTTAACAAACACAAAAAATTATTTTGATCATACCATAGTAATTATAGAATCCTTTGGGTAAAAATTCTTCATTTAAAAGATAAATTGAGTTCAATTTTTAAGATCAATTTAAATGTATACCAGTAAAATCACCTTCATGATCTTATTTCTTATATAGGTATGCAATGAGCTATAACGGACTATAAATTAACATTTTACAACTTACGGTTCCATAACGAATTCATATGATCCTTCAGCTGTTCTTTGTTGAATATAACATAAATTGTAAGCTATCATTATTTCAACCACATTTTTTAAAGTTTCTCTTTCTTTCTCACTCCATATTTGGGTGGGTACCTGCAAGAATTGAATGTAAAATTATTTGATACTTTATAACATGACTTATGAACGTATGATCATGACTTAATTACTTGGGGCAAAATCAAAATCTTTCACTTACGGGTCGAATAGTATTAGGTTGTATAATGTTTAGCACGGATGGTAAAATGTCTAGAACTAATCCACTCGAGTTCAAAAATTTTCCTACAGTTGGGCACATGTCTTTTACTTCCGACTTGATAATGTTTGAAAATTTTTGACCTTTCAAATATAACTAAATAAGAATAAATGAAAATGTGTGAGTAAGACAATTATTTAGCCTTATTAACTGACAAAATAATAATTTGTAGTTCTTACATCAGAATTAGGATATTGTATTTGAAACCAATTTCTCGTTGCAAAGAGAAAGTGAGTTGTTACAAAAAACACTGGTAGGTAGCCGTACATTGAATAGTTCTGAGTACGCTCCACTTGATTTCTAATATCTTCAAACCAGTTATTCCAGCTCAATCCCTCCAAAATCTGCCAAACGAAAAGAAAATGATAAAGTTTCAAGATTTTCTAAATACCTATGTAATATTTAATGTATAAGAATGACTAACAGATTGAAAATAGGAATCACGGGACTTTGTTTTTAAATAATTTTCAAAAACTCCATTCTGTAACTTTTCGTAGTCTCCAAAATTTTGAGCTAATTTAAGAATATTATGAAATCGAGCGTCAGGTTTACTAGGATCTGCCATGTCAAAATATTTTTTTCTATAAAACCAGACAAAAAATGTAATTTAATGGAGAAAATTTAGTGGCTAGTTATTTTTATTAAAGTAAAAGTAAACTTCTTTGTATATTACCCCTCTGGGAGTGTAAAAATGTCACTCCACACAGCAAAGATGCCTTTACTCTTATCCTTAGTGCCGATTTGAGAAAATAGAGCTTCCTTGGCAGAGCCTCCTTTACTTTTAATGAATTGCAAAGTAGCTAAGCATGATCGGATATCACATTCCGATTTGTAACATAGTGATTGCATTAATCCATTATCAAGATTTAACTTTTCCTTCAATGAAATTTCAGCCACCCTTTCCACCAAACTGAGAATATTCATAATCATGAATCAATAAAGCAAATAGTTATAGTGTTTTCTAATAATTAAATAATCGTAGCATAATTGTAGAGAATTGAAATACTTACTTCGAGACAGGAATAGGATGGAATTGTAACACAAGGGCATGCTTACGAAGATTTTTTAACGATGGAGCATACAAGTCGTTACAAATGCAAATGATAGGCCTGCGGAGAATTTTCTTCGCCTTTTTCTTACCAGTTTCAACAGCTTTATCTGTTATCAAGTCGATCAAAATGTTCACTGTGGACTATCAAGTAAACAGAGATGTTTTTAACAATTGAGCAATAATATTCACAGAAAATATAATTACAAATTTTGAGTATATCGTAGTATTGGTAATACCGTCGGAGCTCCATCAATTTCATCAATAATAAGGCAATTCGGGCGTCCATCCTGAAACATTTCTGATTGCGATTGAGTTGCGGAATCTAAGGTTTTCTTAAAAATTTCGACAGATCTGTCATCACTGGCATTCATTTCTCGAACATTATATCCTAAAATTAATAACGTTGATTTAATCACAATCACAAAAAAACATATCCCAATAAGGATTAAGGAATCGTGTGTTCACTGCAAAACGTCAATTTATAAATTCGATAAAATGGAAATGAAACAATTCTACTTTTAAATCTTGCTTACCTACACCACTCAGTATGTAAAGACTTTAAAAATTCTTTGAATCAAGTGACTTACCAGCATGTTTAGACACAATATGAGCTGAAAAAATAATATAGATATTTTATAATTTTCACTGAAATGAATAATTGCTTATTGTAAAAATGTTTCATTAAAAGATATTTGGACTGTAGGAAGTCACATAAATTGTAATTCTGACGAACATTAAAAACAACCACTTTTAATATTTTAGGTTTCATATAATATACTGTGTAACAATAATCGTGAATTACTCACGATCACGAGAATCGATTTACGATATTTTTCTATTTCCAATCTAAATGAGACAACTTCTATTCCACAGACTTATAAAGTTCTGAGTAAGCATTAATTGTAATTACAATTTATATGTAGGTAAATAAGGGGTGGTGATTAACTAACAGAAAGAAAGAACTATTACAGCACGTAGTTTTCCCTAATCCAGGGTTTCCGTATAACAAAGCGATTTTCTGTTTTGGACGTCCTGTATCATCATAACTGTCATCCTCCATTACAACTTTATTCCACTTTGATTTTTCCTTTTCTTTTTCATCTGAATAACAATTAAGTAATATCCATCTTAGAGTATAGTTGGAAACGTTGATTGGTTTGATTCTCAAAGTGTGAATTTATTTACCAAGTTCAGAATATTTTTCTTTTGTCGCTTTCACTTTAGCTAAGTAATCCGTTCCAAAGACACTTTTATCCCATATTTTGAGCCAGTGGAGTAAATGACGATTTACAACCTGAAATGTAAACATTAATACCTCTTTTTTTAGTGTTGCAACCAATTAAAAATGTATGATGCCAAAAAATGTATAATAGTATTTTATATCTAATGTATAGACTGCATTACCTCCTCACTTAACAGATCTAAATAGGACTTTGGTCTATACTTTTCCACCCAGAGATCTTCTGTGACGCCTACTGGAACAATTTTTTCTTTGTCCACAACGTCAGCAAGTGCATCGTGGAATTTATCTTTCTTTATATTTAATCATTAAAGTTTATTATTATTAGTTTATATTTTACATTATTAGATAAACTAGATGATTCCTTGCATAATAATTCAAAATAGATGTACAAAACTTACAAGTTCTCTAGCTTGTCTCTTCAGTTCATAGAAATCTACTCCCAATAAACTCCCTAACTGTTGAGGTTTCTTTGTCGAATTCTCTTCAATTTCCTTTTTTTTTGATAAAAGCCTTAAGTAAACACGGGATCCGTCCGAACAAGATATCGGCACGTATGGAGTATTTTTTGGAACATGTCGCAAGACTTGACGATAGCGAAGAGGGGTAGGAGCAGGTCTTGGTACATATTCATTTTCTAATTCTAAGATATCATCTATACTATCATTTCTATTGTAACCTGATTCTTGACTTAAATTCCTGATTACTCGCTGCCTTTTCACTGACAATGAACTTAGTTCATCTAGAAAAGGAAAGTAAAAATTTATACAATACATACACATTAAAATTACCATTATTATTTGCAGTTAAAGTTGTACCCGTAAATTAAGCTCCCTCATGGTAGAATCTGACTTTAAAAGCTATTCGTTGAATAACAGTATGACAGGCAGCTTACATAAAACGCTACAGTTGGCACTATCTGCAAACTATTGGCAAATCTGCTCGCATTTCATCGAAGTCGGTTGTAGAACACAAACCATGATAGTCAGAAATGTAAAAAAACGTGTTTTAAAAGAGAGTGTTGACTCAAAAGGTTTGGCCAAATCTTAAAATCGTTGTGGTTTAAATTATAAACAACTGTAGTCTTCACATTTCCGACTGTAGAGCGTTTTATGTAAACAAGCTATTTATCTACTGATAAATAGCTTTTAAAGTTTGAATCTTAATTCAAGGAGACTATTGAGACTAATATCATGACGTTCAAGATAAGATATACAAATAGTAAATACCATTCTCATTTCTTTTTTTGGATACTGGAAACATGGCGTCTAGCGCCTCCTCATCATATGACGACAGCAGTGACATTGACATGGACTCCTCTTGTTCCATGATTTTTAATAAATTCTGTTTGTTTGCGATCTGCTAAATAAAATATGAAATAAAATTGTTAATATTATTCCACACCTTTTAACAACATTCTGCCTCAACAATTTCCGTCTTATTAACCAACGAAAGCATTTAAATAACTAAATTGAATTATAAATAACCTTACAAATTCGGAATAAAAATTATGGATAAGACTGAAAAATGACAAGACAAGAACAATCACTGGACACTGTAATGTTTTTGTTGATTCTTATATTATGACTACGACAAACCTAAAAATCACATTGGACACTGAACAATATAATGACCACTAATAACTTCGATTAACTAGCAATAATCAATCAATCAATAAATACAAACTGTTTTTATTGAACACAAAAAATGATCAAAGAAAATAATCTTCTGTACAATTTGAGGATTTACCGCATTTTTAGCTGATCTTGGCGCCACTCGCACTCACTTTATTCCACATTTTGATACATTGAGAATTGAGATTTGATTGAAACCAAGGAACATTTAGAGCAAGGAAAGTTAGCGCTCCTTTATTGTAATGCAACCTTGTTCTAAAAAAGCAAATGATTTGGGTTTATTTATAAACAAACTTTCTAAAATTAAGTGACAAGTGACCTTTGACATTTCAGCTGATCATACAATAAATAGAAATAATTCGTTTCATCAGTTCGACACTTTTTAATCGTCTATTCGCAATCTTCATTGACGGTTCTGTCAGCCGTGTCCGGTGTTTTTTTAAGAAACAAACAACAAAAGAATTTTAGACTTTATCGCTTAGACAGGACCATTTTGACAATATTTCATTATAAAAAATGAAGGTTGGCTATTTTTATTTTTCCGGTGTACCAATTTAAAAACTGAAACAAAGTTTTGTTTTGAGTTTGTAATGTTTTCTAAATTAGGGCGTAATAATGTATAGTTTAATTTTTTGTTGGCGACATTATTTTATACGATCATTAAATGTAATGTCGTTTACTAAATGCAAATTCATGTATCATCTTTTATTTGGGATATAGTTTATAACAGTATCGTGTTTTTGCTTTTTACCGAAATCATAATTATATTGTATTAATGGTCATTGTTTTTAATCTTTTTCAGGTGCAGGATATTAGATCATTTTTTAAACAACCGAAAGCGACGTCCAGTGCAGCGCCTTCTACTCCAGAGGTTATTCAAGTACCTTCAAAGCTTCGTCGTGGATCCAAAAAAGATCGTGATAAGAAAGGAGATTCGCAAAGTCATTCTGAGGCAGAAGATGTTAAAGTCGAGTCAGAGGACGAAGATAGATCTGAGAAACGATCTAGAAAACACAAAAAAGATGACAAGAAATCATCGTCATCAAAAAGAAAATCTAAACACCTGAAAGATGAAAGTGACGAAGAAGAAGAAGCTGTTTCTAAGCCTCTGAAAGAAGAAAAAGCTAAAAAACAAAAGAAATCGAAGGCGTTGTCTGACTCGGATGAAGATTTCGATCAAAGAAAACCTTCAGTAAGTAGTAAATCGACAAAATCAAATGAGGAAACTAACAAGACCGTAAATCGACCTGCAGTCGTCCAGAAGCCTCCTCCTAAAAAACAACCCGAAATTGTACCTGTTAATGTATCCGATATATTTAGTAGTGCTCCTGTCAAACAAAGTATGCGCAAGGACGAGAAGAAATCGAAAGATAACGCTACAAGCAGCAGTTCATCTACGACTGAACTGGAAAACAAACAAAAAGGGTCAACTAACAAAACTTCACCTCGTAAAGACACACATTCTAAGGAGACTCCAAGTAAAGAAAAAGAATCCAGTCCGAAAAAAGATACTACCGAGAAAACCCCCCAAAAAGATATTACAGAGAAAACTCCCAATAAGGATACTACCGAGAAAACCCCCAAAAAAGATATTACCGAGAAAATTCACAAAAAGGAAAGTAGTAGTACCTCTTCTAAAAGTGAAAAGAAAATTGACATAGTACCTCGACAATCGCCAAGGTCTTCTCCTCGCAAAAGTGTACGTGAACCCGAAAAACCTGAACAAAGTAGTTCAAAGTCTTCCAAGTTTGCTAAAGAAGTAAAGGCTGAAATAATTTCAACCCCTAAGAAGGGTTCTTCCGAATTTAAAACGCCTACACCTGTGGCAGTGGAGAAGAAATCCAAAACATCTAAGCGTCCTGTTCCAGACGATCATAGTTCAGATTCTGATGACAATTTTGATCACAGGGGTAAGCCACCGCCTTCAAAGAAAAAAAGGTCGGCCGTTCCAGAAATGAAAACTCCCACTCGTGCAGTGGAAAAGAAAGAAGTTATTACTAAAGCGGAAAAAACTCCTGAGCAGAAGTCGAATTTTCTTAAGTTTATATCAAGAAATCAAACACCTAAAAACCTTGGTTCCAAAGATCTTCCTATAGGAGCAGAAGGTTGTTTAGCTGGGCTTACCTTTGTGATAACTGGAGTTTTAGATTCTTTGGAGAGAGATGATGCAAAAGATTTTATTACAAAATATGGAGGGAGGGTAACTGGAAGCATTAGTGGCAAAACATCGTATGTCCTTGTTGGGGATGAAGCTGGTGATTCAAAACTAAAGAAGGTATTTCATAACTTGTTATATTATTTTACCCTTAAAATGCAGCAATTGTGTTTTAAAATCATTCATATAATTTCATTCGCCATGATTTTGAAAATTTTGATTTAATTTTGTTATATAGGCAGCCCAATTAAAGGTTCCTCAAATGTCTGAAGACGATTTACTTGAAATGGTACGTAAAACCAATCCCAATCAAAATGACGTTTCGATGGATGTTGAAGACACCGATGTAAAAATTGAAGAGCCTGAAAAGAAGCCCGAGCGTTCACCAAAAAAGAGTAAATCCAAAGTTCAGACACCTTCTGTTTCTCCTGTGAAGCCCATGAAGGTTGAAAAAACAAGCGAAACCAGTGCAACTGCAAAAGCAAATGGAAAAACAGTATTGCCTACACCTGCACCAAAACCATCGTCACAGACTCAATCGTCTACATCTGCACCAAAACCATCGTCACAGTCCCAATCGTCTACATCTGCAACAAATCCATCGTCACAGACCCAATCGTCTGCACCATCTTTGATGTGGGTTGATAAATACAAGCCAAAATCTTTGAAAGACGTTGTAGGTCAAAGTGGAGATTCAAGCAATGCTAAAAAGTTGCTACGATGGCTTCAGAATTGGTTTAATTATCATGGATCATCTACAGATAAAGCTAAAGCATCCTGGCCAGGATTAAGAGACCCTGAAGGAAAAACTTTCAAGTGTGCGTTGTTGTCAGGTCCTCCAGGAATCGGTAAAACTACGACTGCTCATTTGGTTTGCAAGGAATTGGGCTACGATTATTTCGAAATGAATGCATCTGATACAAGAAACAAGAGAGGTCTTCACGAACATGTTGCCGACGCATTGTCTTCTAATTGTATCACATTTGGTGCCAAAAGTAAAGATGAATTAACAAGAAAACATGTTCTTATAATGGACGAAGTAGATGGTATGTCGGGTAATGAAGATCGAGGAGGAGTACAGGAATTGATAGGACTGATAAAAACTTCAAGAGTTCCAATTGTTTGTATATGTAACGACAGGAATCATCCAAAAATACGATCATTGGCGAATTACTGTTTTGATCTCAAGTAAGTAGTTATAACTATTGTAAGTGAAATGCAATATAAATAGATTGTTTAAGTATTGTGAATAATTTAACAATATTTCGATCAATTTCAGATTTAACAAACCTACTTTCGTCCAACTGAAAAGTGCTATGATGAGTATTTGTTTTAAAGAAAAGATCAAAGTTGCTCCGGAGAAGCTTCAGCAGTTAATAACTAGTACCGATCAAGACGTTCGTCAAATTATCCATCAGTTGGAACTTTTCAAAGAAGCAAAATCTGATGCAGCGTACAATCCTAGGAAAGATTTACATTTTGGTCCATGGGATGTGGTGCGCAAAGTGTTTTCTGCCCCAGATCGCGTCGGAATGTCTATCCATGATAAAACCGGACTATTTTTTCAAGACTACAGTATTGGACCCTTGTTTGTGCAAGAAAACTATCCTCGTTATGTTCCTCAAGGTGCAAAGTAAGTAAAACGCTGTTTAGATCTTCGATTTATAAAATATCCTACTAATCATTTATTAACTCTGAATTTGCTGTGACTTTCAGGGGAGACAAATTTAAACATATGGATTTGCTGAAAGCAACAGCAGAGTCTATAGCCGATGGGGATTTGGTTGACAACATTATTCGTCGAAGTAATAACTGGAGTTTGCTTCCTGTGCAAGCAGCGTTTTCCAGTTATGGCCCAGGAGAGTACATGGATGGTCACTGTAGCTCAGCCCCAGCCTTTCCAATGTGGCTTGGCAAAAATTCGAATAAGAATAAACGCGCTCGTCTACTGCAGCAATTACATACTCATATGCACCTTAATGTTTCTGGCAGCTTGGAAGCTCTCAACATGGAGTATTTACCATATCTTAGACGTTCTATAGTTAACCCATTAGTAAACGGCGATACAGAAGAAGCAGTGCAGAAAATGGAGGTGAGAATGTAGAAAATGAAAGGATCCGAAGTTTAATTAAATAAATATAATTCGTCATGAAGGTTTATATTGTCTGTAACAGTGCCTTTGGAATATAGTCATTTCTTAAATAAATCATTTGTATTTGTATATTTCAGGATTACACACTACTGCGTGAAGATCTAGACAATATTAACGATCTGGCATTATGGCCTGGTATGCGGGATCCAATGGAAAGGTTGGATTCGAAATCGAAGGCAGCATTCACTCGTCAAGTGAATAAAGATGTTTTGCCATACTCCGTTGTGAAAGCTGCTAAAGCGAAAGCAAAGGGACCACAAGATGATGAAGATCTTGAAGGGCTAGAAGAAGATGAGATTGCAGAAGAAGACGAAGAAGAGGAAACAGTGGATAAAGATGCCATGGTTAAAATGAAAGCAAAAGCAAGCAATAAGAAAGCCAGCACTAGTTCCAGTAAAAGCAAAAAACGGTCTAAGAAAGATGACACAAGTGATAGTGAAGAAGAGACTGACAAAAAGTCTCACAAAAAGGCAAAAAGCAGCAATCAGGCCGGTTCCTCCAAAAGCAAAGCTGGTTCTTCAAAGAGGAAATAGAATACATTTACAGTTTCTCACTGTGTCATAAGAATAATTGATTCTTGATTGGCATAAATAATATTGGTATGTACTCCTACAGTAAATATGTTTTTTGGACTCCACTTCTTTAAAACTCATAAAACTGTTCGCTAAGAAAATAATTTAAGTCTGTGACAATTCAAATCGATTATCCCATACACAAATAATATTGATTATATTGATTAAGAGATTTAAATTGCAAAATAAATATAATTCCTCATAATACAAAATTACTGAACATTTTTCTTCTCTTTCACCAATTAACATCAGTATTCAGTTTAGATGTTTTACTTTGGTTTTACCTAACATTCTGACATCCAGAGTGCAATCATTTAGCATAAGATCATTTAAACCTTCAAACATTGAAATGCATGTCAAAATGTTTTCATTTTTTCTTTTGACATTGATATTGTTAAAAAATAAGAAACCCTAATCTTCCAAATTGTAACATTCCAATCAAAAGAGTGAGACAAGAAGCAAGGATCAAAAAGTAAGTGTTGCTCAACGCGGCTCTTCTGCGGCTATTTCAACCGTTGTGATTATTGGACATGTGTTTATTTTATTCCGACAGATTTCCCGATTTTTTAATAAAAATCAGGTTAAAGTTAAAATATAAGTGTAAAATTCAGGTCTAAACTTTTAATATTTTTTTTGGTCTTTCTGAGTCTTTCTGGGCAGACAGCAGGGTGAGCAGAGTACCCGGTATCTGAGACTTGATGTTGTTACCTTAACGTAAATTCACAACAATTACAAGAGTTTTTTTTAAAATTGAACAGTGAGAACAATGAGTTTTCAGGATGATACACAAGGGCAAGGGCCATCCAAAGGCATAGCCGATCCTTCATCAACCCTGAATTTAACTATATTCGAAAAAAGGTATGACGATTACAATATTTAAATTAAAATATTCAAAAGCTTTGGATTTTAAATTTTGGGAATTTTGCCAAAAGTATGTTTAAGTTTAAGTTGCCAGACGTCCCGGTTTAACCGGGATTCTCCCGGTTTTGATACCCCGTCCCGAACGTCCTGAAAATATCCCGGTTTGTGTATAAGTATATGAGGTAAAAAATCTTCATAAAAACGGCAAAACTGAAATAACAGATCGCCTTATATATAGCAGAATAAGCGCAACAATACTTTCTATTGAGCGACAGTCAAAGGTATAGTTATTTATAGCATTTCCCTTTATGCAACTGTCAACTGTGTAAAACTAGAGGTGCCAATCAAAATGATGAAAATGAAACAATGGTGGCTTTTATTAGCCATTATTAGCTTTTAAGGACCATTCATATAGTTTAGTGAGCTTTCATATACTTTACTAACCATTCATATATTTTAGTGACCAATTAGTAATTTTTAGTGACCATTCATTAATTTTAGTGACTCTTCATTAATTTTAGTGACTAATTAATTAATTTTAGTGACTATTCATTAATTTTAGTGACTAATTAATTATTTTTAGTGACCATTAATGTCTTTTAGTGACCAATTAATCATTTTTAGTGACCATTAATGTGTTTTAGTGGCCAATTAATATCTTTTTAAATCTCCCGCTATGTGTGTTTTAGTGAAACATTAATAGCCCTTTAAATCTCCCACTATGGGTGCTTTAGTGAAACATTAATAGCCTTTTAAATCTCCCGCCCTGTGTGTTTATCCCACAAGGATTAAGCAGGCTAAACATCCACTTGCTATGGTAGAATATATTAAGGTGGCGGTTCAGTACTATGCTCATTTCACCGTTTTTTACCACTCATTTCGCTATAACTTTTGAACAAAAACTCGGATTTCAATACGTTTTAGTAACTATTATAGCTGTATATTGTACCTTTAATTTATACAACTTAAATTTTTTCGAAAAAGCAGCAACTAAAAATGTAGATACAGTTTTAAAATACGTAATTGTAGAACTGTATCTACTTTTTTAGTTGCAACATTTTCGAAAAACTTTAAGTTGTATAAATTAAAGGTACAATATACAGCTATAAAAGTTACTAAAACTTTTTGAAATCCGAGTTTCTATTCAAAAGTTATAGCGAAATGAGTTGTAAAAAACGGTGAAATGAGCATAGTACTGAATCGCCACCTTAAGCAGATTTATGCTTAATTCTGGATAGTATCGTGAGACCATAATAAGTACCCATTGTATATTTGGTTAGCGAAGTAAATTCCGAAACGTGGAGTTTATGTTTGTAGTTGTTGACAAAGTCAATCGTGTGTCGTGCAATGAGCGTTAGTGGGAGGGGAAGTTTAGGACACTTTAATAATGTGCAATGTACTTGTCGATTGAGAGTGGCAAACAGAGAAGCTGAACTTAGCTCTCCTTGCTAATTTGCTTGAGATGAGATAAGTAAACTGAAAGCCTTGTGTTTGTATTTGGTATGTCATGTTATGGTTGATGGTTGCAGTCTTGCAGAGTATGATTTACCTACTTTGAAACTCATAATTAAGTGTTTGCTGACTTACTCAGATTTGGTTTCCTTTCATTAAGGCTTCCCGTTGATTATAGATGAATGCAAACTACTTTTAGATACATTGATATATCAACCATATAAATTGGTTTTGTATTTGTATCAAAACATGAGCCTATAATGTTATGTAGATGAAATACTATTTTAGTGTGTCACTTCAAAGGATAAAACCTCAAAGGATCAAAGCACGACAAGTACAGTACAACTATCTCTGGTGATACGACTTTTATTTTGGTGTTAGGGAATTCGTTATGCGCGTTTAAATAATAATTAGAACTGTAAATTATAAAGTAACTTATTCATTATTTTTTTGATGGAAATAAGTTACTGGTTATGTTGTATTTAAATTGTAATAATAAACAAGTATCCCTGCAAAACGAGACGAATATGGGTTGGCTAACAATAAGACTAAATTTAGATACTTGGTTATCAAACAAAACACTACTTACATATGGAATCAGCACAAAATGTTAAACTTCGCCTTTGGTTTTATTCACACGAATAAGTTTCAAAGAGGAACTACTTACTTTTAAACAAATTGGATCCGTTGCCTGGATTTTTTCAGATTAACACAAAGTTGGGTATAATGCCTACTTAAATCCCAGTAGGCGACCTTAATGAATTGAAATACCTAACCTACCGTTTCTGAAATTCTCTTATCAAGAAAGTCTTCCCATGCTAAAGTATGCAATCTGTCATTAGATAAAATGTTTTAGTGCACCTATTTATTTTCATTGAAAACATGAATTTCGATATCAATCTGTGCTGTCACTCTCTAGTACATTTATTAAAAGTGTCAGTTTCATGAAAAGTACGGCATAAAGGTATAAAATTAAGGACGGATTGAGCAGGTCGCCTGAGCGCATTTTGGTTTCGGATCCTATTCTTAGGTTTGGGGGTTTGGTTTGGTAGTTTAACTCTGTCAGATCACGGATGAATGAAAGCAATCGTAGTCGAAAGAAAGCAGGTTCATTTTCGTGCTCAGTGAAGCGCGCGGGTGGTTTCCTACTCTGGTTTGACTTCACTTGACTTTTCATCATTCTCTACTCTGATTTCACGTTTTTCCACTTTCCACCCTCCAAATAATCTGTCTCTCTACATTTTTTTGGATTGGTCACATCTGTCTTCCCAGCTCCAAATCTAAATTTTACTTTGCTTTACTTACAATGTTGCCGATGGCAAATGATCCACTAAATAACACCAAATCTACCGACAAAAATTATTTAAAAAATGATGTATAAAATATCCCGTCAAAATAAGTGGAAATATGATGGTATATCAGTAGTGAGGATCGGAAATGCACATTCGAGTTTTACATTCGACATTAAGGTTGCATGAGTAAAAAATCACACCACAGTGATATGAATGTTGCATGTGAGAATAAATGTACATTTTGGTTTTGAAAGAATATTCAACTTGAAATTGAAAGGTTGAAACATGGAAGGGAGAAAGTTTTCTAATTTGTTTTTCCTACTTTTTTGTTTGCAGATCAGCCCGTGGTCAGTGTTTCCCCTTCGAATGTAACGATGAACGAATCCATTGATATTCGTTTGGAGTGTGATGTTGATGCGAATCCTCCCGAGCTGCTTTCAGTAAGATGGTAAGACTAAATTTCAAATGAATTTAATTCCACCATTCAGTAAAGCTTGGAAAGATCTCTTTTACTTGTTTCTAGTGTACACAAAGAAATTTAATGAAATCGTCGAATTAGAAGCTCTTTTGCTGTCTCTCTCCGCTCCTTACAAACATTAATACTGTATGACTACCTATACTTTTCTCGATACTTGCCATTTCCATTACGTTTCTTCCTACCGAATTCTATAAGCTGAATGTGAATGCACAATAGTATAGGTAACACTCGTACAAACAAACTATGTAAAGGTATCTAAGGTAGTAGCGATCTAGCAATATTGTAGCCCCATGGAATGAAACTTATATGAAGAAAACAGAACTGCCAGTTAGAAGTTGGAGCAAGTACGACTACGAGATACCTAAAATAAAAGCTAAGTTCTCTATTCAGTCGAATTAAGCCGGGAAGAGCAATGCAGACTGAAATGAGATACCAGCAAACCATTTCTGCAAAGTTTGCATAAGAAATTGACAAAAAGTATTTCTACAGTACGCTGACCTCGTTTCCAACTGTTTTAAAGCGAGGTGTTCTAAAAAGTTTCAATTAGTTACACGAGTTCTTTGCTTACAAAGATGCTTCGTTTTAGGTCAAGGAAATTAAAGTATTAGAGGTGAAGATTTTCATGTCAATTGTTAAGTTCTACTTGCTTCAGCACACTCCATCCCTAGTCCCTACTACCTATATTTTAATTAGGTATATGTTTTTCGGAATAGTGGCTAACACTCAAACAAATAGTGGACAATGCTATACGTTGGCTATTATAGCATTTTTAATTTTACTGTGGAGTGTTTGGTTGGTAAAGTTTTACAATAATTTTACATAATTAAGACTGTAATATAATAGTTTTGACATTTGTAATCTGTATTACATAATTGTAATTAATTAAATACAGGCTGTTTCATAAATGAGACGAAGTTTTCAAAAATTAATATCTCATGAACCAGAAAGAGTTATGATTTGAGA
>JAQFYB010000984.1:0-39291 GCA_034694085.1 Pogonognathellus longicornis
ATAACATCACACTCTAAACTCCAAAGCACGTTGCTTTCACACTACACAACACAATGTAAAGTACACGGGTAGCAGTAGAAATAAGTAAAAGTGTATAGAGAAGTAGATTTCCCCGGAACTGGAGTGTGGAGTCTCTATTTCACTTTCTCCACTTCCCCGCCAAAACACCTCATATTAAAAGGCTCATGTCGCAAAGGATCACTCTCCTCGGCTTTTCTTTGAAAGTTAAGAAAATCATTTAAAATTCTGTGAAAAATTGAACCGAGAGTTGGAAGATGTTGTGCCCTACACTTTAGAGATATTCTATTGAGGGAATACTCAACTCAACACCAAAGTCCGACCAAACCAAACCGCAAGTTTCGTTTACACGCGGCGAACTAACCATACTGAATGAGACGACCTATCTATCTTCGTAGATATGTGTACACAACACGCTAATGGCACTTTTTAGAGATTCTGTTAGGTTCTCTTCTACACTACACTGTATACCTAACCGCATTACTTACAATAAGCTTTCCCACCACCATACCACACTCTGCTTTTAGCAAACTACATACATCAACAACAATACTATGGGCATTAGGTACTATACAACTACAACACATTTACACTGCTATTTACTCCAAATATTTTACAAGCTAAGAAACAAGAGTCGCAGTCACATACAAATTATATTCAAAGCTTTTCCTTATAAAATATGGGCATACATTCTAAATACCTTTGCCTTAGGTATGTGGAATGTACCTAAGTATTAAGTATGCGAGGAAAAAGGAACATTACAAATACAGCATAGTAAACGCAACATCAACATTTGTTTACGTGTACAGACCTCTTTATATGTACACATACACACGTGTACGTGTGTGGTGTGTTTGTTGAATGTTTATGTTTTCAGAACTAAAGAATCTTGCTTGCTACAGACTATGTTGTATGTCGTGCGTAGAGCACATACACAAAGTACAAAGACTGGATTTCGGTGTTTTATATATGGAACACGGGAACTAAAGCTAAAGCTAAAGGGGGCATTGAAGGAAGTGTATCTTTGTAATGTTAAAGATATGCTGGAGATGCAGGAGGTTGGCACATGACTCGAGAAGGTTGTCTTGGCGCGTATTTCCCTATCTGTGTGTCCCCGTGAGAGTCGGGAATTGAAGTTTGAGGCAATTGAATTTTGTCGGCTCTTGCGAAACTATTGTGCTAGTGCTACACATTAAAGAAATAGGATAGGCACGTCGTGTTAAATTATATTAAGGGAAAGTTACTCGGTGTAAGTAAGTAAGTGATATTGGCTTTTCTTTCTTCTGTGAATGAATTCAATCCTATCCACAATTTCGTGGGGCTAGTACTTTGGTGAAACACTTCCATGAGAGAGTGCCAGGCTTATAACAAAAGAAAGAAGAAAGAAAGCATTTACACTTGATTCTACTTATTGCTTAGCACGGGCATCATATTACATGCACATAATATATAGATGATAATATTACTAATACAACTAACGCCATAGACACCTACATAGAGTGCAAAGTGAAGTAAAATCTGGAAGTGTTGGAGAAACGGCTACTTAGACAGATAGAATGTATTTCAGTTGACTCGACTTTCTTTCAACTGCACACTCAATGGCTTTGTTGAATTTCCTTCAACTTCTCAACTACATTGTGCAGTAATGTACTGTGCTTTGCTTTCCTTATAGTTTCACAAGGAATTTTGTCTGTATTGTTCTTCTTCGACTCATACACTTTCATTACTACACACAGGGAAAAAGAAAGGAGACTCACTATGGACGAGTAAAGTCAAGCCAATATGTATTCTCCAGCAAAAGTTGAGTACATCCTGCCCGGCTGTCTATTATCGCTAAACTTGCTAGCTAAAAGGACTAAGAACACACACACAGTGTATATATTATAATATATACACATAGGTACTAGATTCTATATCTACACACACATAAAATATATAGTGTATATTACATGGACCTAGAAAGCCCGCTTTGTGTTTTGCTATACCCCCAACCAGTGGTAAGGTATACTCTAATGTTTTATACCGAGATTACACCATAGCACGTTTATTATTTCCCTTCTGGAGAAAATCAATACGGACCGGAGTGGATCGATTAGTGTGAGTTGAGTTTTGAGTATAGTGCTCTACCTCCCAGCAACTGTTTACATGCTTTCACTGCTTTTGACATTGGTCGCATAAACCCGTAGCCTTTGCCACTAGGAAAAAGCAATATGCCCAGACCACCTTCATAAGAAATAAGTATTACTACATGTGTTGCTCTTCATTGTTCGGTTATTCGTGAAAACCATTTAGTAGCTTTGTATTTACCTACGACTTTACTCTTTCCACACAAACTCAGGTTGCTTAGCCATTAATTACGCTAGTCCTCTTTCTCTTCGCAGTGTATACCAGAAGATATTCTAATGTTCGTGTCTGTAAATACTTATTTAAATTGAAACTGATTTACGAATTGTTGTTACAGTGTTCGTTCGTTTTGCTGCTACTTGGGTTGTAAGTAGGTGATTTTAATGGAGCATTTCTTCACAATACTAGCAAGTTTTTCAACTGTGGGAGTGAGTTTGTGTAGAAAGTTGTTTTCAAGATGGAAATAAATAAATTCATTGTGAAAGTTTGTGCACATAAATGGGTTCGAAGCACGATATGACATTACACAGAAGTGTAAAAACATTTGTCTTATTCTAGTCCTTCAAAACACTGGCTCAAGGTGCTCGACCACTATAGCTACCTTTTTATAGTCAAGATCGGACAATAATGGTGAAAAAAGTGCACAAAAGGTGAGCAAACTTTTGTTTGACAACATTTCGATAATCAAATTATACAGGCAGGCAGAACTTAGTAGGTACTTACTCATTATTAATAGGCTTTCTTTTGTCACTGGTGACAGTGGCGACTAGCACTCTGCACAATCGATAACATAAGTAGTAATTCCCACTAAATTAGTTTTGCATTGTATTACAAACACATTGCCTGAGTGCTAAGTATTCTACTAATAGGTACTACTATTTGCACCTACTTTCTTTTTCGCCTACGTAATAATTTTAGAAACTTGTGTTTCAATGATACTTCAAATATTTGTAAAAGATCTCTTTGTAGTTATGTGAAGCATGTACGTATTAAAGTTTATGTTGAGTTTTAAATATCAAGATGTAATAATGTGTATTAAAATTACGTGTATGTCGTACGTATGGCAGTCATTCGGTATAAAACTTCATGTATGTAGTTTCGCAATATGCAAGGCAATTTAGACAAATTAATAGGTTGGCAGCTACGCTACTATAAAGACATAAGTATATTGAACATTCATAAATTACTTTAGGCTGGTACATTATGAACTTTATTCTGAGTTGATTTCAGAGTCCATAGATTACTTATTATAGGGTATTCTAGGATATACCTAAGCATTAGTAGTGTGGAGGATTGTGCTAAAAATATTTGGCTGGTGTGCTGTGAGTGTGCTGATAAATTATGTCTTTAGTGGTATATGGGTTTCTGTGTCACTGAATGTCACTAAAGGCCGGAAAATGTGAAAAGGGAGAAAGACTTGGAGAAGTACCTAGTAGTAGTGTAGTGTCAATATTTGAGTTGACTCTTATTCAACATTCTGAGTACGTAGAGGCGATATGGCGTAAGGATTGGTACTGGAACACCAAGACCAAGAGTCCCTACAAATGCGTTTTATGATTGATCTTTCATTTCAAAAGCAAAATAAAGAAAAGAAAAAGATTGTTGATTGAGTCGCTTTGTATGCATAAGCAAAAAGCATCACATATAATACTCGTAACTCTCAGAATGGTACAAAGACCCTGCCAAGCAGTTACATAACCTCCTCACCATATTATGTCAAAAATAAAAAATGCTCTCCTTCCAGCATTCGTCAAGTGCAACTTTAACTTTAGCGAATTCACAGTTGGCTTTTCTTTTCTATTACCATAACGAACATACCTTTGCCATTGCCTGTGTCCTTGCTTCATATTCTCACATGATCCATGACGGCAACATCAGGAATATACCTAAAATACCCATGCATTGACACATGACGAATAATATATCAACATTACGACTTCTATACGGGCAATCATAGAATTTTCTCTTACTACACCTACTGTATACTACATAGCCGATCAATTAGGTATGGATTATGAAATCGCTGTGTGGTGAGGTGAGTTTTTAATATAAATTCTAATAGCTTTGGGCTTAAAATGGAATTTCGTATTTGTGTTTGATTTCATTATTCGGTGACTGCAGGCAATAAAAGCACCAAGGCCCGCATGCTTAACCTTGAAGAATGCAATAAGCGACAATTTTATTATTTCTGAACTGTAGCTGATTGAGGTCACTATGCTCGATATTTTCATTTCCTGAGCAGGTGTTGTATTTGAAGAGACGTGTAGATAGTGTAGTTCTTTATTAGACTAGTTACAAAGTTACTCTTGCACCACATACTGAATAAGCAAGTGAATTTTTTTAAACGATGCGATGATAAGACTTATGTTATGTGAATATAAAGCGTGATTCGTGCTATGAAGTAGGAAACATTCACCTCAGGAACTTATCTTGAGGTATCTGTTAACAAAGTATGGTTTAACTTGGCTATATGTAATGCATGGTATAAATGAAGACGAGGAGCAGTCACGTACGTATTTGAGTTGACGTGTGTGTTAACACTGTCGTTATGTGCATAGTGTATGCAGTTGGATAAGAGTCAACTCAGCACTCAGAACAACATCAGTGACTGTGTTTTAGTACACTCGAGCTATATTTCAGTAGGATTGAAGCCAAAAAATAGAAATAACGTGTGTTATCTACAGAGTACATATAGTAGACTGTTCTGGATGAACAGCAAGCACGAAGCAAATATTAGAATCTTGGGAAAGAAACTCGATCATATGAGATCACCGTCATTTTACTTTAGTTAACTTTGAGCCTGTTACTTGGAAACTCTGTCGCTGCACAATCAAATTGAGATCGACGATAATTCAAAATCACTTCAGTCGAGTTAGGAAAAGTAAGGAAAAATCATATAACCAACAAGGGAAGTGTGAGTGTTGAGTTTCATTTCGCTGCAGGAGTCTTGGGTCGAAGTACTAAAATATTTATACAAACTTAGAGCAAACGAGAGTCGCATCACGGCACAAAGCATCACAAAGCTAAATCTTAAATCGTGAGCAGTGAACCGAGTAGAGCAATTTCAATCTCAGCTTATTCTATTGCCGTCTGCCTATACAGCCATCACTTCACATTGCAAATCACATATTATTTGTACACGCATCGCGTACTCCCAGTCTTAAGTCTTAAAGCTAAGCTAAAGAGAAAGAAATAAGATATCTTAACCAACCAAACGCAACGAGCAAACAAATCCAATGAGTTTCCTTTTACTGCTCTATTCTAAATTCACAAGCATACATCCTTAATATAATACCACACTGTAGGAAAACCTGATCTAGGTCTTATCTGGCTCTGTACTTTCATATAGCACTTACGCAGCCTTATCAAGTTTAAATTTCGAGAAAGTTACAAAATTACTATATAACTTCTGTACGATCTGATACATCTCAACGTAGCTTTTGCAATACTGATTACACATACACACATACGTACCTACTACCCTTGTTCAAGGATTGTATTTTGCTGACAAACATAGTCGTGCAAACATTACTACTTTACATCACGGAATTTTCAGTTTCACTTGATTTCCCGCAGTTTGGCGACTGAGGACTGTGAGGACCCCATACTTGACTAAAGTGGTAGCAGCCTCCAGAGAGAAAGTTACTATTATTGCCGTGTGCCTGAAGGTACAGTACCAGAAGCATTCACATTTATTTTTTGTGTTCAATGTATTCCTGAATTCGTACCTCCCATATATGTAATGTATTTTGTAAAGTCAAGACAATTTTTCTATCCTAAAACTAAAGTGCCTACTTACGTATTCTCCAAGAGTATGTTCAAGCGAGTGTGTCCTTTAGTCCTTTCTGCTTTCATTTCCCCAAGCCGGACCTTAAATTACCACTTTTTATCTTATTCTATCTGCACGGTTGCTTGAGTTCGATTGCATTGCAATGTATTTTCCTTGTCTCGTTAGATTATTGCTTCGTTACAATTCTTTGTATTTCGATCGGAAAATTCTCGATAAACTCTAAAGGATTTTTGGAGGCCAATTGGCTACAAAATGCAATCATCCTCACTAACGATATAAATTCAGTTACTCACACTAGTATTTATTTACTTTTATGGCTAAAATGCATTTAAACTTGCTACGATATTGAGAATGGCACAGTCCTGCAGTTTTTCCTGAAAAGGTAACTAACTGTAAGCGTTAATATTGCAAAATTCAATTCAATTCAGTTACTAAACGAACCACTCAAATACACACGCATTATAATGTAGTATAAACAACCCAGTATAATATTGGCTACTTGAATGCATTGAGTATACACACTGAGAATACAAACTACCTTGCGAACGAAATGGAAATAGTAGCAAAACGTGTGGTGCAGTCAAAGAGCAAAAAGTTATACATGGAACAGTTAATGCAAACATATTATGTGCATATGGAGTGAAGTTGCAGAATGAATGCTGTGCCAAATACCGGGTCACTTCTTGCACCATAATTCTAATAATATGTCGACTACCTAAAGGCAAAAGGGAAGAACCTGGAAAAAGTCATTTTGGATTGAATATCTGACAGCTGCTTTACATCGTTTGTATTAATCTGTCTTTGTTTTTAAACTACATTTACAAGTTACATTATTTTAATCATTTTAATTAGATTCTTGTGTGTATATGTGTAGTGTGTAGGTACATAATTATTTTGGGCGATGATGTAATACCTGCATTACACACACACTTATATACAGAGTATTCAGAGTAAGTACTAAGTACTAATGTAAGTACGTGCCTATTAGGTACATTGCTTTCAAAAACATACACACATTAACTAAACAAAATAACAATAAAATATATTTAATTGTCAGTCCTGTTAGCGACAAGGTGTGGTTTCCTGTTCCAATTCCGAATCCGGATTCAACTGCAAAATGTAACTGTTAGAAAAGTTGAAGCTATGTAAAAGTTTGTTTTCGTTAGTAGGGAATTGTGCAAAACTGTTAGTACCTTATTACTCTGAGAACTGCAATGCAACTAGGAAGTGCGCATAGGCACTTATTAATGTTTCGCCTGTTTACTCAATTTGGCTGGGTGCTATTATTACCCGGTGATATAATCTTGGTCTTAAATGGCTACAGAAAATAATGTAGGACTGGAGGACTGTATGGTGGTAAGTAATTGAGTTAATATTGTGGTGCCAGGCTCAGAGCGGTCAACTCGTATTGCATTAATGGTATTTTCCGTTACCAAATAACTATGCAGCAATATCGTTTACATATTCACCCAGTCTTATGCTATTAAGTGCACGCTCGCAGTTCATACAACTTGCATAAGTCTATACCACTCCTAAATAGCACACCAAACGACATTAGAGATGGATTGACGAAATTCAATTTGATGGGAAATAATGGTAAATAATAAGATAAAGTTGGAGAGTTAATGCATTTAGCCTAGATATTGGCTAATGCTTTACTGCACTGGTAGACTGGTACTGGTGCAAACATCGTCGTTTAATATTATGTGTTGTAAGGGGAAGATGTAGTGTAACAGCTAATGTCAGCAGGGCAGTGCTCGAAAATGTGCAGTGTGTGCGAGTGTAAAAGTAAGAATTACGCTACACAGCACAAAAGTCATCTTTTATCATCCGGCTCCATAAATTTCAGATTGAGAGGACAGCACAGCGCGTTTAAGTGCAAGTTGGTATAAAATATAAATGTATAAGTACAATGGGTTGTCAGTAAGCAGACAAATGCTGTTGTAATAGATTCAGTGACATTGGCAATCCCCTAAGCTATTAAGTTTGGGTTACACAATGGGAGAAATATAAATAACTGGATTCCATTGAAGCCTTCAATGATGCAACCACGTGGAAAACTTTGACGTAATTTATAATTGCAAATAGACGAGTTTCAATATTTTCACCAACTCCCATTTCAATTCGGCTCTTTACGTGACTGTCCTACATAAAGTGTGTGTGAGACTATCGGCTATAAATATATATTGGCATTTTGGCATCTCCCTGTAATATATGCTATAACTCAGCTGCATGAGATTTTATTCCTTCACATTACATTGCATTACAACACATCACTTTCTTTCACATCTTCCTCGTGGCAGAGTGTACAAATAGTATTCTCATGCTTATTCCAAGAACACGTATCTTCTATATATGCTATGCATGTCTAAAAACTATTTTCTCTCAGACTGTCTATGCATTTGCTTTGTGATTCAACTTGACTCTTCCATACTGCGATAGACCGGTTCGGTATCATAATATCCAATCCAGTACTATCACATCACCATATTGTTGGGCAAGCTGAGCGTTTGACTCTCCAGAACGTCAGTCGGTGCCATGCGAGTTGTACGTTGACGGTTTGTAAATGAAAGAGGAATTCTTGTAAGTTCACGTAGTAATAGTGAAGTGTGAGAGTGAGGAAGTACGTTGTTGGTTGTATAGTACTAGTAGTTTGAAATGCCTGTTGGGATATACAGTAAAAGCCTTATTTTGGTAGTAGTAAACGTATAAAAGTATTTTAGTTATTTCTGTCCCGGCACTACTGTATAGTCGTAGGCGGGTTTGAGGTCAGGACTTACCGTACCTTTTTGCTCTAGTTTTTTGAGGAAAGTTTTCCCTCAGGAATCGATCGTTTGTGAGTGTACAAGCTTGAACTCCCTATGCATTTTGGCATTTTGGCACGGAATGTCACATTTACGTGATGTATGACTTGTCTTACCCTTTTCTTTGCGAGACTTATGTTCTTCCTACTTCTGATAAAGCCGCTATGACAATCTATAGATACTTTAGTCAGCAACCAGCGGACAGACCACTCAAGTCACTACATCATATTAGTAGGACTCTACTTTATCATATTGTAATTCGCCAAACAAAATTCACCGCAACTCTGCACGTTTCAACTTTATCATTTCTTACGGCTAACTTATGCGTGTGTGAAAATTTATCCGATCAGAAATGGCTTTTCAGTAATCGTAACTGGAAAAATTGCAAGGAATGTTTATAAAATAGCTATATATAGACTATCGACCATATTACTTTCATTTCGTTGATAAAAATCATGATTTATGTGAATATATAATGCACAACATTATCATCCTTTGCTGCACTGGAATTCCAGTAGCAGTACCTATATCCATTGTACATGCAAAGTATAATAGTTCCTGGAATAATGATATCTTACCATATTACTTACAATCTCATTCGTTGCATCTAGTAGGTACCACATACATTATGTAAACTCAATCTCACTCTACCCGTGAGTCACTCCACTCGCCCTGTCAGTAGTGTGTTAACAAAAGAGTGTAGCTATTACTACAACCGACTACACATGCTATTTGAATTACAGATGAAGAATAGAAATCCAATTCTCCGACATACTTACATAGCCTGTGAAAGAAAGAATAAGCAGCCTTTCCTATATATTGGTTGCTTGTTACAAAATGTTAAAGGCTAAGGTATAATATTTGACCCTCATTACAATATCAGCAAGCATGAGCACCCATACCCATCCATATATCATACAGACCTCACGAGATTCAATGAATTCAATTCCAGACGAAGATAAGCTGCAAAAATGAGACAGGAAACTAATGATTCACAAACACTATGAATACTACTACAGTCCCAGTGCAGTGCAAAATGCGTGAAGTGAATACTATGCTATAGTTATCATGATAAATCATTTCGAGTATGCAATGACGCCAAGATTGCAGTAATTTATAAGAGAAATGCTAAGCCAAGTTTAGCTGCAAAACAAAGAAACGTTAAAAGTTATGTGTACATGAAAAGAAAAAGTTGTGCTGCAAACATGCAGAAATTATTAGTCATGGTCTCGGTTTTTGCATACAGTCTTCTTATGATGAGGGAACTTTGACGCTTTGAGTGTTTGTATTCTGAAACAAATCAGTCATTATTGTCATTGTCTGTGTTTGCATATCCCTATTATTACTAAAATACCACCAGGTTTGTATTTTGCATAATATAATATATCTCAAACAGCCTGATAGATAGACACTTCGTAACAATGCCCGGGCTGTTATATTTGGGTCTAGAGAAAGCAATTATGAACTCCTTTCCACGCTTCTGCTGTCATTAACTGAGTGTTAGCAAAGTAAAGATGTGGTGCAATAAATTATTTAAGTCTATTACACAAGGAACCTTAATAAGTAAACTGGAATCGGTCCAGAAAAGTTTTTTTGTAGCACATACACATATATACACTCATAGTGTATGCCTACTAAACAAACTGCTTTTAAGTTGTGTACCTTGTCCAAAAGGAATAATGCAATTCAATGGACGTAAATAGCGATCCATTTGCTTGAATACACTGATAATTTATTGATGTGATGTCCAGGGATTAATAAAAAGCTAAATAGGACTTACTTAATTTGACAAGTGGTTCAATCCTATCTAAAGTGTTCACGTATTGATACAAATTGCTTTAAATGCTTGATCCTGTCATATCTCCAATCTCCAGAATAGAAATGGGGAGGACATTATTACGACGTTTATTTTGGTCATAATTTCTATGGGAGCCTTTCATAAGTGCCTATAGAATTATTCGTAATATGAATCGTACATGAAGTAGGACATGACAAAAACATATATTCCTTAATAGCTGCAACTAAGTGGGCATACTCATATAACATAGCACATACAACGTGATATGTGAAATGCGATCACACTGAGAAGAAGAATTGCAATGTCATAAATAAGTTATTGCACGCCATGTCATGTCAACTGCAGAGACACTGAAACGATAAGCTTAATAATATTACTAGTTGTGTATGTATTTATAGTACAAGTACAGCTTACGACTTACACACACCTAATGTTTATGATGAATTCCAACTACGTTAGAAAGTACACATACATAACTGTGTGTGTATAGATCTTTGTGTATGTACCTAACATTCACTGTGTGTTGTTATGTAATACATTCTTATAAGCACATCCTCACTTTAATAAAGCCTATATAGGCATCCGTGCTTTGAAGTATGGTTGTACATTACATAGCAAAAAGGTTCTCTTGGTCGCGGTCTGATGGAAAAACGTAACCCATATAAAATCTTGACATGCTGCGCACAAAATCATCAATACCACTTTGGGTTACTATTACTACGTTAAAAGCGAATCAATTCGTGTAAATAAAATACGAATTGAAGAACAAAATCACATTAAATGTACACAGTACACATCAAGGTTGATTTTACACATTGCCTTTTCTGATATGTCCAATAGAAAAAATGAACACCTTTCGTGTAACAATAATCAGTTGTAACTAACGAGAGTGAAGTACATTTACTGTTTCTCACGATTGAATTTTTATACTTGGGAAAGAATACATAAATATACAAACCTTATATTTATTTATCTTAGTGCTGGAGTCATCGCAGAGAGAGAGAGAAAATAGTTTTTATAAAAGTGACCTCGATGGGATTTTGTTTCGCTTATTTTCCGGCTCTCAATCTTCATGCATTGCCTGCCGATTCCCTTGAAAACCAAAAGACAATTTTGGAATCTGTCTGGAAATATTTTGCTTGTCTAGAGACACTGCTCTCTAGACAAGCTTATAGTTTTATAGCTCCATTTTAAATCTTTCGTTACAACATGGGACAACTATACTTTTCAGTCTTGTATCCGTAGTTTCATTCCCTTTCAATGCCAACCAATGAATAGGTTTTTGCTGGTTGATAGAATGTAGACTCACTGCCTTGATATTTATCTCCCTGATTGAAAATATAGTATAGTGGTTTCCAATTTTTTACGTCCTTTATTTGCACACTCTCGAAGCAGAAGTACCATTAATACCAATGTAAATAATAGATTGTGCTACCTAGATAGAAAAGATCCTAGAGCAACTAAGTAAGAGCTTAATATTGTACTTAGTATAACTACAGTATAGCCGTGATGCACAATACGGTGGTGAAATACAATTCAATATCAAACCTTCAAACCTAAAGGATGTCTATGTATATAATATGTTCTTCTATGTAGAGGCAATAACAATATAAACTCACAAAAATCGAAAGTACAATAATAGTCAAAGAGTACTTCACGCTAAATAGTCCCCAAACAGTGTAATATTCTTCTTATTTATCATTGTCCTGTACACAGAGATTGTTTCTTGTGTATTAGATGACAAAAGAATGAATGTGGATACAACTGAATGTGAAACTACTTTGGTGTGTGATACACCGAAATAGTTTTACATTCACTTGCATCTAGATACGTTCATTCTTTTGCCATGAACGCGATATGTTCATGTGTAGTATTTCCAATTCGAATTGTAGTCCGTTTTCAATCAAGAAATAAACCAAAAAAACCCTTCTGGTTTTTCTTCTCTTTTCTCTGTTTTCTCTTGTACTTTTTCCTTTTGTAAATATAGCTAGAAAATGCCTTTGGTTGCCCCGATGTTTGAAATTTCTCCGGATTAATCCTGTACTTGGCATTTACAAAGGGATTCTACTTTCACAAAGAAATTCTTTCACCTAAATACATGTTACGTAAAATACTAGGAAACTGTGCTCTATTTCAGTTCTTTGGTACTATACAAATAAGTTTTTTCTTACTAGTGTATTTACTTACATAGAATATATCGAACCGAGCTATAGTTAATACTAAATAGTCAAAACTGTAAACTTTATACTTAAGTACATTAAACTAATCTCCGTGCAATTGTCCTTAAGGAACACAAAGCAAATGGGAGGAGAATTATTTTTTATTTATTTTGGAATGTACGTATAATAATAATAATGTGTAAGTTAGCTTTAATAACAGCCATCAAGGAAATAGCTTGATTCAAAAGTTTGTCTAATAAACGAGCTGGATTGTGGGACGAACGCAGGGTGATTCCATTATTTTAGAAGATAAATAGACAGGATTGGTATTTGTAATGGGATAAGTGTTGGCAAGACCAAATGAAGGAGATTATGATGTAGGTAAGCAGAAATGCAATGGAGTGATTACGATGGGCAAAGTTGGGTGGTAAGCCTTGTAACGAAACGTTGCAGCACACCAGTAGAGCTTTTCGTGCCATTTCATTCGACAGGTTGGATGTATTAAGTATATACGATCGTACTTAACAAAAGCTGCCAAGGATTGATTGAAATTAAAGACGCGAAAAGAAGAAAAAAATTCTACAACCTTGCTGTGAAGTTTCTTAATACTTTACACATAGGTAAGCTGGAACATAGAGCATGGGAACATAAGAGGTTTGTTTATATCCAAGGGTTTTATTCCTGTATTTAACACAACTATTTGTAACTAACCCATCCCATCTAATATCCGTCCACATGCTTTTATACGTATATCTGCTTTATCAAACGTGCCGATATAATATTCTTTGTATTGTGTAGGTACTATTGTGTCTGTAGTACATACTGTGCGCATTAGATTGGAGGAACGTTATGGCTTGGCCAAAAGACATCTTGAAGTTTCTAAGAGACTCTTCTGGAATTCTGTAATATCCGTTGGACACGCCATTAAGCTTGTCTGCTCGTCTGTTTCTTTTGTCTTTGTCATTTCCTTATATATTTAATAATAATCGCTATATGTGTTCCTGTATACATACTTGTGTACAGATGTTGTATATCACACACACTCTGGAAATACTTTTAGAAATATAAGAAAGTACTAAGAGAAACTACTACAATACTAATTCCTGGCATTTTTATGTTAGAATGTATTATCCTTATTTACAGTAGGCAAAGCACTAAGAGCGGAGATACATTCCGAGAAATGTTGCTATATATTGTGTAGAGCAGTCTATCTGTTTAGTAGGAGATACTTGTGTAAGATTTAAGTAATTGTGCAAGTCGACTCCTTTTCGGGCTTTTGTAAACTGCGACACACCGACATGCGAGAATAAAAATAAAACTTCACGAGACAAGTAATTTTCGAAATTAGTTTTCGTCTTCAAGAAAGACACAGTTCCTGTTGAGTGTCGGTCGACGCACTGTAGTATTATTCCATGTATATTGCTGTGACTCTGAAGGAGTGTGTATTACACTCTATGTGATGCTATAGGAGTTCCATGTGTCGCCAGATTTTCTCTCAGATATATTATTTCCGACTTCAATACGGGCTTGGTCTTAGAGAGTTAGATTGTTTGCTTTTCGTTACCTTTTCTTATATTACAGTGTGTCGGTGTGTGTCGACTACCATCTTGCTATGCCTTTGTGTATGAAATAAGAAATGTACAGACATTCTTTTATTATAAACAATTTCTTTAAAAAAAGGCTTTTTTAGCATTTCATTATACACATATTTACACTGGCAGATATTTGCTTTCACTGAATGTTCAGTAGGCAATTAGATGTGCTGGTTCTGTATATTCATACACTATGATTTACGACGAAAACGTTTTACGACTTTGTGCGTTGAGGAAGGAATAATTTTGAATATACAGTCCTAATAAAGAAAATACCTACCACGTAGTATGAGTGTTGTGTGAAGTTGTTGTTGGAATAATTGCAAACGAGCTTTTCATTTTACGCTACATTTTAATAGTCTGTGTACCAGTTGGTTAATGTGTCATATAAACTTTTGCAGTCGCTACCATGCTCTATATATTATACGAGCGAGGGACTGTGAATTACACAAGACTGCTTATGTAAGAGTTATGGTTTACTTTTATAAATGAAACTTTCCTCATTGACAGTATCAACACTAGAAAGAGTTTTTTGAGACAAACTGAAAGATGTCTACTTAGCAATTCAATCCCAGCTTATTAGACTAAACCAATGTGTGTCTCTTTTGGTGAGTGTGTTTCATTATAAAATATACTTTACGACAGCGTAGAATGTAAGTGAAACGGGTTTAGCTTCGCCTGCTAGATGAGTTGAAATGTATTACCGGATCTGTGACATCTAAATAGTTACCGAATGCGGTAATAGCGCTGGCAGAGTTTTACGAGTGACATTTCTAAACTTTCTTTATGGCAGCTGGAGAGTTAAGAGGGAGAGATAGAGAGTAGCGGGTAATAGAAGTGGGGCTGTACCAGACGATGCCACGTCAGCCAAGGCAATGCTCTATAAAACATTGCACTAAGGGACGGGATACGCACCAGGAGGAGAATGTTAAACTGTGAACATTTACTTAAGTTGCTAGAATATCTGTCTGGACAGAATTTGCGTTTACAAATTGTGTTAAAAGCTACATTACATATAATATTGTCTATACTACTCCATGCATTCCCATCATTTTTAAACGTGTGGGCTGAGCTTCCTTTTCAATAAAGTAAAATACGATGTTACAAAATACCTTGCACTGCTCTCTTGACACTTATCCTCTCAATCTCCTTTACAAACGCTACACAGCTAATATTTATATTATTCCGTTGACTACTCTGTCTGAACACTCTGTAGAAATAAAGTAGATGATGGGAGTGAGCTGTATAATACGTTATATTCAGAGGATGGGCAATGTGAGTCAACTATGAAAGAAATGACTCGCAAATTTTCGGATATATAGATAAAATATCTGAATGTCAAGTATTGCATTATTGGATTGGAACTCGCAATTCTTTTCTAGTGCTTCTCAGACATGCAATGAATGAAAATGCGGATCCCAAGACAGAAATCTTGAGGAGGAATAAGAAACGGCGCTTCAGGATCATTCTTTAAATTCTTCACTTGCCTAAGAATTTTCCATCCTAAATTTTTCAATTTTTCTTGTATCGCTCGCTTAGCATATTAAACTGCATACCAATTAATAGAATGTAGAAATGCATACAAAACAAATTTACATATATTTTTTTAAATCTTTGTTTAAACCAAGCATATACGAATTTCTATAGAGGCCAAGCAGAAAGCAGTCAGCTATAGGCTTGGTATAAACTTTTTATGCATGTAGAAATTATCAACTCTATATTTCTTAGAAAAATTGTCACTAGTATGCGGGTGATATGCGATCAGGTTGAGAGTAAATATCATGTGTAAGTAGGTATGTATAATGTGTGTGTTTGATTTGCGGAGATCATTACACAATGTTTGCGATAACTGAGTCAAATATATTTATCTCGAATGCAACTGACAAAGAATCATAAAGCCATGTATTTTAATGTTGTCTCAGCTCAGTGATCTTTAGGAGTGTAGGAAGAAATGGTAGCCATTATTAGTCCAACAGCAGTTTTATCATGTAAAAAAGTTCTACATACTCTGGCAGAATGAGTATAGGAGAAAAGGCTGAGCAATGAAAACGTTGTCTTTCTTTGACTTTTCTATATTACTCTCGCTTATCTGAGTAGACAATCAGTTTTTGTAGACTTGCTGTTGAAATTCAAGCCATTTGAGATTATTCATATACGACTTTCGTTATCATTCTACCACACCATCGTCAGTCTAACATAAGAACACAGTCTTGCTGCCACTGCTGCTGGTGTAATAAATTGCGGTTCTTTGCTTGATTGTTCCGACTTGAATTGCGCATTCAAGTGACTTTGAAAATGCAATCTAATAAACTACATGCTCCGTTGGAATCTTCTACACTCCATCGACCTTTTCTATCCTTTTAATCCGGAAAAAGGAAAACGCTGCTATACAGCACGACACAAGTTTAGTAGACGACCATAGCATTATTTTTTCCAGTCCTCTTAACGACAATAATTATCTTAATGAATATTTTTGTTCCCCTTATTCAATGTGACAAAAAATTCAGACATTCTTTACTAAAAATCCTGGAGAATCGTTTATTGTGCGTGTCTATCATATTTTTCCATACATATTTTACCTACCTATACTGTATAAAATAAATGTATATTTTGTACATCAATATATTTCAATAAATGCAATGTGGTTCAACGTGTCAGTCAATTCCCTGTACCTATTGTACATTGTGAGGTTTGTCGCAATATTTCATTTCTGAGAGTTGTCATACATATAATGTGAAGAAATTGAGCATTGGATGCCAAGTCAATTGAAGTGAAACGCATAAGATGCTGGTAAGAAGACAAACATCTTTTGTATTCTGTGCATGTCTGTCGTGAACTTCTTCAATAAGGATCGTATAACATTCCGTCTGTATTGATGGAAAACTCTGCCCTGAGTTCAATCCCATCCTTGAGTCTAAGTCTTTGTCGACTGACTTACATTCTACACAGGACATTGAAGGATGATATTCACATTCGCCTACTATGAAATGGCAGATAGACATTTTACAATAAATGTGAAACCAAATGCCGCTTTTGATTGCATTGGAGGTTTGTCCGTGCTTAAGGGAGTTGACCATTCTACAATTCCTTTCTCGGGTCTGTAGGTATTCACAGTATTCAGCAAGGATGTCAGGACAACTTTGCAAGTGTGAATCCTAGGATTTATATTCCTTATGCATGTGTACCGATAAATATGCCATAGATCAAGAGCTCCTATCTGTATCTGTAGCACTTGATTTACAGTGCTCCAGTTTTACAATAAATGGGCTACAATTTTATTCGAAAACGCACATATTCAGTTTATGGTATAAAAGATTGCAAACGAACAATAACCCTTAGTCGTGAATCAATTCAATACCAAAGTCTGATCCTTTCTCTAAACACAAATGCAGGCTTTTTGTTTTCAGCTCAAAGGAATACGACAGATCATGCTATTAATCCCCAGCAACATACAAGTACGTAATTCTAAATATTGACCTGCTTTTGGCAGGCTGTATATTGACAAAAGCTGTGTCAAGTCACATTCTCTGATCTCAAGATCGTATCTCACTGTGACCCAGTAAAAAGTACTGACAAAACTGTGACACAACTTTTAGTAACAAATAAAACGTACAACTCACCCTGCGGGTTTTCTGTGTTCAAATTGAGAATTTCATTGTAAATAATTTAATACTCATGCCCAGACCTCTCGATTTCACAATTGCTGCCAAAAAATGCAACATTAGCTATAACTATAAAATGTTGTTTAATATAAAATTCTGAATGTAATATCGTTTGTAGTATGAAGTGTATTAGCTTTCAAGTTTTGTGACAGTGATTATAAGTGCAGACAGGGATATAGACAGTGATGTGACTTAATGCTTGTAAATAGTACAATACACATAGATAAGAGTAGTTTTTTCATGCTGTAGTACTTATCGTGATAAATAATCTTGGTGCATTTTTTGCTACCTCTAAAGTTTTTGCAGGAAGCATGTCCCCGATATTTCACTTAAGACTGCAACTGGCAGAACACAAGAGACTGACTAAGATGTCCAGTCCTTTTTACACACAATGTCTCCATTCTTTCTTCATCTCCTCCTTGAAGTAACTCAATGGACATTGTATCTCAGTTCTCCTATTCTTTCACGTCAGTTGCAACACACAAGTCGCCAACTTAATGTCACCGGCAAATGTCATTGTTGTGACTCACCTCTGAAAGGAAAAACTCTTTGTTTCTTTGTGAGTCTTGGCTTAATGTTCCTATTATTTTATGTAGTACATGGAGATTTGAAAGAGCTCGTCGAAAAGCTTTCAAGTAATAAAATTAATGAGATTATAGGCTATTATAACTTATACCAGTAAAGTAGCTATTCATTACGTACTGTCTTTGTGTATATTGCATATTGTTGTATGTTGTGTATGAATGTAATTTAGTTTCCGTAGTGTGTGTAGCAGTGATGGCAATGGAAGCGAAAATCTTTTATTTTTATTAAGTACCCGAGACTACTGCTGCAAATATATTTAGATGAAAGACATCTACAATGCTTTTATGGAAATGGAGGAGCGTATAAGCACCTGGACTATTACCGGGATAATGACACTAAAATGACATTATAGTCAGCTGAGTCAATTTGCTTTAGATTTGTAAATCTCCCTTTGGGAAATTAAATTAGTTCTGCTACATGGCTACATCATACGGCTGTTCTTTCGGTGCAGTGGAAATGCAAATCTGAACAAAGTACCACTAGTACTCCTGTTATGTATACAGCCTGAGACCGATGTAGCAGTCCTAGCAGATAAGCATCGTGGGCTATTATTGAACTTAATGACTCCATTTATACTCACAGAGTCACACATCCAAATTTACTGTAGCGAGCCTGGTGTTATATCACGTATAAGGCAGAATAGCCTTTAAATTACATAGAAATGTTCCAGTATGTACAATAGGCATAGGCTAATACCTATGGCCTATCTATATAATCATATTATTACTATTAGACACATTAATTGCTCCATTAGTCTAAGTCCTACTCGCCGGTGTGTATGAAAATGGCCCAAGTAATTATTTAGTCTTGCAGAATATCTCCAAAGCAATTATCGTTTTCGTTATGCACCTAGATTTACCTTAAGAGTATTCCGTTTCGTCTACTTCCAGGATGTCAGTTACATCTGCCACACCTATAGGTACACGTACAGCTTTTCAAAGAATTCAAGAATTTCCAACCCAAACAGACGAGAGAAAAGCTAGCATGTAAATCTCAATCTTTTCTGCGATTGAACATAAGACTTGATTGTCACAACTGTCTGTGTCCTGTCAAGGTGTCAAGTGTCAGTTGTGAAATATAACTTCAGATGGTTCTTTTCCGTGTTGGAGTGGGATTGGATTCATTCAAACGGACATTACTAGAGTGAATGACACGCGATTGTAATTTAAACTGGGCTGGACACTTCATTCAAATTCTTAGAATTGAACGATAAAATTGTTTTACTGCGTAATGAAACATTAATGGTTTTAATTATCGTTGTATCCTTCCTCACTGAATTCTAAAGGTATAGACTATAGAGTACATAGGTACTAAAGTACAAAGCTGTATGTACTTGAACACTAACTGCAGGTATAATATAATAAAATGTTCTGAATTTGCTCTTTGCGTAATTGGATATTACTTGGAAAATTATGTTTACTTGCATGTTTGCCATTAAGAAAACATTAAGACAAAGCCGAACCGCAATTTAGACAACTTAGACAAAACTGAATCTAAAATGCATTGACAAACAATTTCACAAATTCGTCTACCTACCACTTTGTTGCTGACACAATAACACTACTACATTATTTTCAATTACTAGTGTAGTGACTAGTTGACTAACTTGACTAGTAGGTATTTGCATGGGCGTTCATTTGGTATGCATTGGTTGCTTATGTTTCAGCTTGAGTAGAAACTGTCGACGCATCATAAACACTGTTGTGTTCTCTGAATGATAGATATGTCACAGCTCGCGGGAATTGGGTTCTAAACGTGACGAGCATTTTGAAAGCAGTTTATAAAACAGTGACATATAGCAAAACAATAGCAGTACTGCACAAATTTCAAAATAATGTGTTTCTAATGCTAATGTTTTGCTACCCTTTTGCCTTGCCTTTTACTTTACTCCATCATTATTGTTCCAGTTTCTATACTATAGCTCCTAGGCTCCTACTACATGATGTATGTATGTTGGTAATGGTAATAGTAATAATGCTACCCGTCTGCTGGAACTAATACTGTTATCATTGTTTCCACTTTCCACGTACTTGATCTACTTTGTATGGGTGATATTAATATGCTGCTGCGTGGAGTTATTGACGAAGAGATGTGTCAGGATATCATATAATATTTATTTTATGCATGAAGGAGCACATTGAAGTAATAAAAGCATATTATCACTTTCATGTCCATGTATTGTCTTGTGTGAACTAAAATAATAATAATAACTGATGACATGGAAGGGTACACAATACAAACACATGAATTATTTTCACATCAATCATCCAGTCTTGTGTCTTATCTTCAATCAGCCAACACTCTTCTGTGTATATAAGTTTACTTACAAACATTTTGTAACAAACACACCATCATAGCACCAATTTTGTCAAGGAAAGCGGCTCTTTCGCCCGAGAGAAATAACAGCGAGCTACATAATAGCACTAGATTCTAATAAATAAACCAGTCTAAGCCTGTAGAGAACCGAAGTAAAGTAAAAAGACATTTTTGCTTTATCCTACAGATCCAGTTAGGTAGGTATTTAAAGCAGTGGTGTATAAACACACACACACGTAATATTTGCTTTCAAGCTTTCAAGCTTTTATTCTTTCCGTTGAACATTAGAGATGGTTTTACTGCAATAAAATGAAAATGGCAAGGCTAGGATTCCAAGCCGTTTTAGAAGAGAAAGCTTATCTTTCCTTCCGCTCTTCTGGAGAGAAGGGCTCTTTTAAATTGCCTATGAGATCCGAAGGGAATTTTTACGAGGGTGGCAGCAGGGAGAGCCGCACAGTTTGTCTACACGCTAAATGGAAAAGATCGATTTAAGTTACAAAGTCCAACTTCACTAATACCTACTAATACACATCAAGTTTTATAGCTGTGGCCGTGCACAGGTATATAGTAGAGTGTATGTATGTGTACAAAGGCAAAAGAATATTTTGGATGTTATAATACATTACCTACGAAAGAACGTAGAAAAGTTTGAACCAGGTGACTAATGACTTCATTTCACAATTGAATTATAGAGATTGGAATCTTTCCATTTCATCCATTAACCTGATGATGATGCTCATTTCAATGGGGCACAATTTAACCGTTACGTGTGGTTTATTTTTAGCAATGAAATGATTCATGGTCATACAATATTGATGACTGGGGTGACTAATAAGGAATGTCTCTTAATGCTGGGCTATTGAAATTCAATTGGCACTTTTGATAAAGTTGCATTTAGGCAGAACTTGTACATTGTAAATGTAGTTGTAAAGTTTAATGAATGGGTTACATGCACGTAAGCATTACGAGACGACACTTCAAACGGTATTCATAGACATTCATCCTTGACACTTGACACTAGGACAAATCCTAATGGATTTAGGTACCTATAGGCTATTGTAGTGTAGAGTACTTGACCAGCAGGTTATCTAAACACTTAGTGTGTTAAATAACACAGTATCAGCATCCGATACCAAAGTAACTTTTGTTATACAACACACAAAATCCGTCCATTATTGTTGTTGACAGTTCTATAAGTGGTACACGACACTTTTGTGCACTACTCACGAGGATTATTCAACACGAGATGTTATTTCATCTCTTTTGTTCTAGTATCCTGCAACTACATTGAACTTTGGCAAGGTCAGACTGACGAAACCTTATAAAAATGTTTTGAAAGCGTCAAGCAGCTTGTCAAGTGTTTGCACAAACAAATACTACTTGAAATCATGTGCACTTATGTCACTACATCAATACATTGCATCAAATGATAAGATTTCCAATTTGACATAAAACATTTTTATAAAACCCCTGCAATATGTGTCATCATACTTTTATAGAAGGTATGTATAAATAGTAGGTATGTCGCCCGTTTTCTGTTTACTATATAGGTATGGCATATGCATAACATTGTAAAACATTTTTATTTGCAAACACACGAACATAAGTGTCACATAGCTTTTAGTGATACTGACTTATCAGATCAGGGTATAACGAAGAATGTGTCTATGTGACAAAATTGTAGCAGTCTGTAAATTTCGAGTGTCACATGAAAACTGGTCGATTTGCTTGCTGCAACGAACTGGCAAAAAGAGTCCGCACAACAAGTATGTGCGTCTCAAGTGTGCAACATAAACCTTTTTGTATTGAAAGTTTATTGGATACTTTTGCTTGGAAATGTTTTGAGCCGTCGTCTGCGTGTCTTCTTTTGTTGGCATCATCCTCCTATCTGTATCTTTGTGTGTGCACCTAAATGTAAATAGAAAACTGGAAACTGTACGTGTACCTTCTCCGTCCCACCATACAATTTCAAACTTTCAACAGTCTTTCTTTCCTAAAGTTTGCACTGGTTATTCCATGACTCATGTCGTAAAGTCGGTGACGGAAGCATAAATGTATTCATTTAAGGGTTTCATTTGCAAGAAAAGTAAAATGAGCTTGCTTTACAAAACTTCCTGTGCGCACGACAAACCTATCTTTACTCAACTTGCATTATTCTTGAGAGCGGCTGAATCTTAATGTATCATCTTAAACTGCTGTGCTAAATACAGAAGGGAAATTCATTCATGACATGCAGATATTGTCCGCGTAGTCATTTCGTTCCCTTGCCTTACACTTGCTCTTCCATACAACTTTTTCTTTGGCTTTCTGGCACTTGACTTGCGAACCAGAAACACAGCACAGCAGATTGTCTACTGCATTATGCTTTACTACCGTATTTTATCGTGCAGACGACAACGACACCCCATACAAATCCTCCTTCATGCTTGTTGACACAGACACTGTAGTGTAGTGTGGAGAGACACTCAATGCTGTCCTAGCACATAGTTTCTAATAAAAGAACTCATCTATATTCTAAAGGACCCCGTCTATATTCTATACAGACAGAATTACCAACTAGTATTAGGTGCATGATCATACACGTTATTATCATTCACATTTTCCGAATTAAATATGTTATCTACCCTGATCGGTTATGTCTATAAACTTTGTAGTAATAAATCTGCTCATTTATATTCATAATACACGTACAACGAGATCACTAAAACAATTTCATTAGGTACTTTTCAGACATTTGTAAACTCACTAAAAAATACCTAGTCTAGTAGGTATGTTGATCTGAGTATCTTTTTAGGTCGAATTCATAATTCAATTTTTATTAGACATATTTTATTATGTATTAAGATTTTGTAAAAAATTCCTTGTCTGAATTGTAGGGAAAAGGTCTTAGTGAACAGCTAATTTTATGTTCTTACTTGGGGAAAAAGACTTAACAGAATTTTAAAAAGTGGAGCAGTTTTTCTGGAGTAAAGTTATCACATGTACGTACTGCATTTTCTAGTTAAAAGAGTCTTAGTATTGTCTCTTTTAGATATGATGCATATAAAGTTAGCTTTCTATGTGTGAATTGAGGTACACTATATACTCATCGTGATATTGATGTGTATTTCATAAATATAAAGTGCACATTGTATGACATCAGTGGTAATGGTAAGTAGCAAACTTGTAGAAAGTAATAGCCTGAGGCATTGCGCAAACTGCAAACCTTATTTACAGTCAAGGAGTAATCTTTGAGAACTTAAAAATTACAATTGGCACGGCTATTGGCTACTGGTTTCCTTTGACTATACATGCAACGAGATCCACATTAGAGCAGATGCAGTCACAGCATTTCGTGTTAATAGCTTTTTCTATACTTGAAACTTGAAGACTGCCCAAAATGCGCTTGAACTATATTAACTTGTTCACTTATCTATGCGAAAACGGCTATTTGTGTAGTAATTATGAAAAGTGAATAAAGTTCATCATCAGTTCATCATACTGTAACACAAAAGTGCACCTAAATCTAAAGTGAATTTTTTCGTCCAAACTGTAAATTCATTCATGTGATTTTGTGTCATACTACCAGTGTAATAAACTGTCAGCATTGTGATTTTCTATAGTTCAAAAGTGTTTCCAAATTACCGCACCATGTGCCAATAATTAAGCTAAATAAGCAGTTATTAAAAAAATGCCGTTTGCCCATTTTTCATTAATAAATTTTTTCTATTAGGATAATTGATGCAGATAGAAATCTTCATTATGCGTCACATTTTAAAGAAAGTTCAGTTGTAGTCAATTGTAGCAATCCTTCATGCTCGAAAAGCTCCGAAATTCGGGAGTCGATGGAATGTTATGGAAGTGTCTCCTTTTTCCGGTGTCGATAGAATAGGAACTTGGGCAGGCCTGATTATTATATAATTCATGCTATTTTAGTATTAAAATATGTACCTAACCCTTTTGGTTCAAATTACCTTGAAATAGCCTATGCATAGAACATTATATATAGAGACTGTATTGTTGTTGTGTAAAGCTGTGAGTGTGATGCTTCTATATTTATGACTACCTAATATACTGTCAGCGTGTTTATAGCTAAGTCTTCACTTTCACCAATTGCATACGGTTCCATTCCTTCATCTCAAGGTTACTTTTATTGAAAATAGTATATCTGACTAGGAGCAGAATAGCTTTGGTGGAGCCTCCTCTCAAGATTTAATCTCTTAAGTATTTCTGTTAAGAAAAGAATAATATTTGCTGCTGCATCATGTATATAATGCTGTTCCATTTTACAGTATAACCTGTAAATCGTTGGCCAACTCACTTTTGTACGTGAACATGGTGTATATTTTCATATCCCCCAGACGCTTTGTTTACTTACTTATAGCTATTCATACCTACAAATCACATTATTCTTTGACAATGAATGACATAGATAAATTGCATTTCCAATATACCCAAAAACATGTTAAAATCAAGCCTTCAAGCAAGCTCATAACACAACTTGCAATTTCCTTTTAACACTGTAACTTGTGAATCTGAGTAAAAATAGACAAATAATATTATCTTGAATTGACATATTATTATGTATGGGAGTACCCACCTGCGTAATAGAAATAGGAATCCAAGGAATTACAGTATAATTATTACAGTATTCAGAATAAGGTCCCCCTATAGTGCATACTGCGATAACATACTAGAAAGGTATGGCTAATTAAATGATGGAGTCTCCATTTGTATTTATTCCCATTGTTGTATCATGATATGATGGACAGATGAGTTGTGCACGTGAAAAAGTGGTTATATCATCACACTGTTATAATATTCATTTAGCTATTAATTCTATAATTTCCAGAGTAGTTGAGAGAGTCGTGTAGTGTTGGGCAAAGGGAATTGGTGCATATCCAGTGTACTGTCTATCAGGTACATTTGATGCATTGTGTGTGTGATGCAGTGTGTAGTTTCGTTTCTGTTGATGCAGCAAACATTTAAACGGAAGTGTTAAATAATGCATATAACGTTGATGAGTATAAGTACATGTAATAATGAATGTGTGTCGTTTGAAATGCAATGCAATGTTTGCAAACCTGACTATTTCGTGTACTGTGTATAAGTGGAAATAAATAGTTGAACACGTATCTTATACACGAGAAAAGGTGTCGGTGCATGTATGCTACTTGCCTGTTTTTGTTGCATCTGCAAAAGTACGTAGTAGTTCTATGTAGAGTGGAATGGTACAGAGTCTACAGAGTGCAGATATATAGATAGGTATGCGTATGTCTATACACATGATCGAATCAAAAGTGAAGTGAAGCTTGTACCTGATTGTGAAATGGCATTCTTTTGTGTGTGTTGTATGTAAAGCCTGACAAACTCTCTTGAATTTAATTTATGTATTCATTCATTTGTTCTCTTTGTTATCTTACAGTTGTACACTGACTTCTCAGCCGACGACATTCTCTGTCAAGAAACACTCGTCTCAGATTCCGAGAACAATCCATCACATCCTCATCCATTTTAATTTGTTTTAATTTCATTCTTCCACACTACTCGTGAAACAGCAGTACTTATACACCTGTTTTTGTTGTATGTAAATCTATCTGTTTTTTGTCACTTGCGAATAGCTGAAAACAATCTTAGCATGCCATTAGACCCATTTGCAAAGAAGTTTAAACTTATAATTTTGGCTTCGACGATCCGTTGGAGTGAGGAATAACTCTCAGACTCTAAAGGTCTTTTCAATTGAATTCCAATTAATTTGTCCTGAATTTTATAGTCGTCTTTTGTAATCATTTGTATTTTCTTAGATTTTGTTCACATCTTGTAGTTACACACAAGTAGACTAGTGTAGACGTGTAGAAATCTTTGATCTTTTATAAGTACAACCATCTTTTCTACGTTTTTAATACTCTATTTTATGTTCGACTGGAGAAATAAATAAATCATGTATTTTTGCAACTTGTTCCAAAAAAGCAATCAATGACAATCAGTATCCAGCAGTAATTATTAACTAAGATCTGCAGATTTAGTTTTGTGTCGTGTTCTTCGTTGTGTACTGTCGTTCTTTGAACAAAATATATACTTTTGTAGCTGTAGAGTGCTTAAGGACACTTTTGTAGTTTCTAGTTTTGTACTTCGTACATGTGATAAGTTTTGTACTTTTGCATCGTTTTTTTGACTTCGTCATTTCTAAAAAAGTATTACTATTTTCATTCTCTTTGTGTGAGTTACATACGCACGTGTTGTAGTTATGTAGGGCAAAGTCCTGCTTATAACTGCCCCATCCTGGAGCTCCTGTTTTCTCACGCAATCCTCAGTTTACTTTTAAGTTTTAATTTTTGTTCGCGTTTTCGACCCTAACCTCTCCTTGCCCTTTCCCTGTCTTCACAATGAAGACGAAAAGTAACAAACTTTCTGTCCATGCTAACGGACAGAAAAATGGAACACCCCTGTCTTTGGTTTCCGACGGTGCAAATACTAACACTGAAGGGCCCTTCAACGTCTCTTCAGATTCAGTGGACGTGGATATTTCCTCAAATACTTTTGAGGACTTGCTTGTGCATTGCGGGGAGGCTGGATTCTGGCAACTAAAGGTAGTGCTAATTGCATTTATGTATATTATGTCACTCACTCTATTAGTGATAATCTATAGGTCCACTTTCATTACGAACTATCATAAACCGTGAACTTGAGATATAAACGTGTGTGTATGCTTTATATATAGTGTATACATACATGAGCTAAGAATGCATGCATACAAGTTCATCAAATTCAGGCAAGACTAGGTGTATGTGGCATGTGGTATACATGTAAGGTCGTAGTATGTCATATGTATAAATCCAATCGGGGAAGGCAAAATCAAAATCCTAATATGAAGTACAAATTCTATGATCGCACGTGCAAAAAATGTATGATATCTTTATGAATGAATGATATCTTCATTGTCACACAAATCTCCAGTACAATACTGATCTCCCGATGTGAACGAAAAAAATGGACCGATTTGGGCCATAAAATGGCCATCGTACATAAAATGCAATAAATATCTACGCGCTTAGAGCGAAAAAAACTCTTTTGGGATTATCAAACAAGTACAGATCCACGTATATACAGCTTTGCGACTAATGACAGGAAAATAAATAGTGCAACCGTTTAATTATGACATTTGGTTGTTCAGTCGATTATTTCCAATGTAGGTATCTGTGTATATAAAGTATTGATGAATTATTTCGAGTGCATATGAATTTTGTATTGGTTGTTCTGCTTGTCAAATAGTAACTTTAATGTAACGTTTACTCTTTGTTATCAGCAATACGTTCGCGTTATTTGTTAAACGTGATTTGTATCTGGGAGTGGGTTTAGTGCTACATACAGCTAATTGAAATTATAGCTTGTCATAAACACGTAGAGGTATATAGTAATGTAGATTACATCAAATAACTTTAGGGTCATAATTACATGGAAAATTCCTAACAACCACACAAGTAAACCTTTTTACAACACTATTCTACTATGTTATGATATGATTATTATTTATTTATATCTTGTACATTGTAACACTTACAACTACAAACTACTACATCTGTAGATAAGGTGTGCGTGTGTTTTTTTAGCTCTGAAATGTGTTCATGATTGCATGTTATTTTCGTATGTCAATGTCAATCTTGTATTGCTACAAATTCCTTTTTATAACAGTAAGTGAGACATTTTGAAGCAAACTGTCAAGTTTTGATCTTCATTTCCATCACAATGTAGACAGTCGCAGCGCGACAATTAATGTGTGAACTTCGATTTTTCTATGCGGTTGTTATTTATTTATTTATTTAGAACATCTCGTCATCATTACTGATTATTATAAGCGATGCACCTTGGTACAAGTAACTCGTTTTTCTGGAATGTGAGCTTTTTCTCTTCATTTTGAGACACATTGTCTCGAGTGTATCATGTTTTGGTATGGGATGGATGTAATTGCATTTGCATGTGCTCGTTCCATTGATTCTAATACCCCTTGGAAAGAACGTCCACAGTAGGTTGACAAGCTGTGGAAACGTCGTTAAATGACTCTTCAGCTTCGAGAGTCAATGGCTGTTTTTGAGCAAATTATTATTGGTGCGCTTTTGTTGAATTTACTGTAAAAATTTTCAGTTACTACTGTCCTTAACCCTCTTTTAAACTGAAAATAATCGAAGGAAATACTAGCATGACCCATGCTGTGTATCCCCAGGCTGTACTCTGACTGAACTGAAAGTACTATTTTTGCACGAGAATAAGACATTAAATTATTAAGCTTATATGTATTTTGCAAATTATTATGTTATGAAAGAGCTATACAAATAATATTAGAAGTAATTTTTTATTTGCATTGCTGACCATGGCCAATATTTTTTCAACACGAACAGTCAATTAATTATTAGTATGCATGCAATTATTATGCTAATAAAACGGTATGGTGCAATATGTATACTTACACGGGATACGAATCTACTAAAAGCATCTATAAAAGTTATTAAAACATCCTACATTTCATTGATTGATTCCACTAAAAGCACCTTTGTGTTGAGACGAGGTATTAGGTAGAAAAATGCTGTCTTTCATTCGTGTCTAAATGAATGCTACAAAAGTGACTTCCTATTTAGTATTTACTGAATATGTACATATTTTGTAAGCATGACATATTCATCATCCAGCCTCTACTTTAGATAGTCATAAAACAACATCAAGATGAGCTTATGCACATTTTGCCTGCAATTCCTGTTCTTTATGTTACAAAGTTTATTGCTCTCTCTCACATACCCGCATCCACCAGAAACCAACGCCTATATAATATGAAAAGTCAACCTTCACATATATGTATTAATAGAGTAGGTTGTGTAATATAATGTAATGTGTTACGGAGCATATGCATATGATAGTGTGGGGCATGCGAGATGAAATGTAAAAGAGAATTGCAGTTTACGACATAGGGACATTGTTACGCATTTAGGCATGCAATGTACCGGATGCAGCTTATCTTCCTTCGTACTTTCGAATTTCATCACTGTGTCAATGTTATGGGAGTAAATAAGTGGGAGGTCTATATGCATTAGACTTATTTGCCACGGTTGCAGGTATATGTTTGTAAGAGTGCGAGTAAATATAGGAATTAAGATGTTTTTGGTTCAATCACCTTTACAGCGTTTGTTTACGATTGAAATGAAAGTTGCATAAGCCCCGACAGAAGGTAGTGTAGGAATTAGAGCAAAGTTGATGATATGATATACGGTGAAATGAATTAATGTCTCTTTGGAATAGGTTTTCTTATTGGCTTCGTTCTGTGGATTTTGCACTGCCCTGCACAACTTGGTGTATGCTTTCATTGGAGCCAAGCCGGACCATTGGTGTAGCATCCCGGAAATTCCTGGTTTTTCTTACGAGGACATAAAGAATTTAACTGTTCCTCTGTAAGACATTAAAGTTTAATGACTCATTCTTTCATTCATCCGCTTCATCACTTCACAATGTGCTGTCCACATAGAAAAACATAATATACACATAAAAGTTTCGCGAAAGCACTGAGGTTGGAAAATGAATAAAAAACAATTTGATTCTATTTCTATGATGTGTCTAGTGACAAGGATGGGAAGTTTGAGACTTGTTTCCATCGTCCTATCTTAGACGGGAATGGCTCTTCAGAGTGGAATAATGGAGGATTCAGTTGGAATGGAAATGGTAGCAATATTCCACTGGGCAATTCTACCCATTGCTCCCGAGTGGATTTTGACCAGTCAGAATTTAAGAATACGATCGTGACAGAGGTAAGTACAAAGGAAGAATTCCTTGTGGATCATATGAGTTTTACAACTACGGTGTTTGGCAGACATGCAATGCGGTGTGCTTTGACTGAATGACTTTGAATTAGTCTGAATAGTATCTGACACCGAGAGAGCCACAGTACCCAAGAAACAGACTGAGATAATGCGAATTGTAGTCAAACCATGTGTTGTCGTTGTCTCGGATCTATTTTACGACAATGGGCTCATTCACGAGAAAAAAAATACTCCGATGTTGCGTATTCTCTTTGTCCTTTGTTCACTCCATCATGTTCTGCGTCCCTAAACATCTACAACATACATTTCCTCTCTTGTGTACCTTGGATTACATTACTGCATGTATTTCTGTTGAATACTGTTTGTTTGTACTCATAGACAGACATGTCATGTTCCAGTAGGTATAGCACTTTCGGATTTTACTTTTATCAAAGTGAGTCAGAGTACCATTCATATATTATGTGTGTAAAAAACTATTTTGCTTTCTGTTTGGTTTTCTACAGTGGAATCTCGTGTGTGGTGATGGATTTTGGGCTTCAACCGTACAGGCCATGTACATGTTTGGAATTCTTTGCGGGTCCCCAATCTTCGGGGCAGTTTCTGATAAGTTGGGTCGTAAAAAGGCGATTTTGATTGCAACTCTGATTTTCGCCGTGTCTGGGCCTTTGGTAGCTCTGTCCCCTGACTTCAGTCTGATGATGCTCGCCCGTTTTATTATGGCGGCATCGAGTCCGGGAATCTACGGAACCTCATTTGTGCTGGGTATGTTACTCCATTTTACTTGCATTATAGTCCAGTAAAGCTGTTTGTTGTTGCAGTCCGTGTCATGTCAAAACTAAATCCACCACCCTCCTCCCGAGGACATTTGGGTAGTTAGTAGTCAGTTGTAGTTTAGTAGAGTCCAAGGGGAATGAGTGCATTATGTAGCCGTCTAAATGTAAGATTTCCTGATCCTGATATCCATAATGACCTGCATCCAGAGAGTAACATCATCCCATCAATGTTTATATGAATGCAGATGATAAGATAGTTGACGATAGGGCTGGGTCCTATAAGATATCAGTAGCAGAAGACAGAGACAGACGAGACAAGAAGACGCCATGTTTTGATGCAACACAATAACGTAGTCTTAAAAGTACAAAACACTAATCTCATACTTTCACTTGACTTACCCTTAAATTCGTGAACATTTTTCCTTTTACGACTTCTCCGGAAGAATGTCGCTCATGCTGCATTTCAATTTCAATTTCCATTAGACTTTAGTGTTTTCCTTTATCTCTGAATTAATATGTCGCTTGCTCGTATCTATGACCTAAATTATAAGCATCTCATATCATTTTCATTTGCAGTGATTGAAGGGGTGGGTCCTAGTTGGCGTGGTTTGGCTGGTAATTTGTTTTGCTTGCCTTTCGCCTTCGGATACATGGTTTTGCCGGGTGTCGCATACTATATACGAGAGTGGAGAATGCTCCAACTTGTTTTATGTGCCCCTTCCTTCGTTATGTTTCTTACTTGGTGGTTCCTTCCTGAGTCACCACGTTGGTTATTACGAAAAGGACGTGTGGTTGAAGCAGAAGCTATTTTACGAGAAATGGCATCTTCCAACAAGCGTAAAAAGGCCCTTCCATCCAATTTCAGTGACCTCGTTCAAAAAATTGCTGAATCGGTGATATTTTGTTTTATTGAATCTTTTTTTTAATTCTATTGGTAATAATGGCACATTACCCTATAAAAGTGTTATACAAACTGTCTCGCTTATGCGATACGGTTATTGTCATACAGTGTGATGGCATTGGATTAAGTTTACTTATATTGCCCGTTTATAAAGTCTGTATTGATCCTTAACAGGAAAGAGAAGAAGACATAGACAAGAATTGGCGATCTAAAGTTTCTAGCGTTTTTGATGGTTATGCCAATTTGGTTCGTTCTCCAGCCATCAGAAGAAGGACGCTTGTACTTTACTTCAGCTGGATGTCGATCTCCATGGTCTACTACGGCGTGGCTCTCAATGCCCCAAACTTATCAACAGATCGATATGTGTAAGCCACACGTGCATTCAATATAAAATCCACAGGATACAATATTTTGGCCTGAGTAATGTACTCGGTTTTAGTTTCGGTATCCATTAATATAGTAAATGAAAGAGAATGCTGCCCGAATTTATTATTATGTTAAATTCTGCACTGTTTGATGGCTCTTTTGATGTTTACAGATACACCCTGATCGGTGGCATATTAGAAATTCCATCATATTTTATGGTCCCTCCACTCATCAAGATATTTGGTCGGAGACCCGTATTTTCTGGATTTCTGCTGATTTGCAGTGCCTCGCTCTTGACTTCTCTTCTGTTTCATGAAGGTAATAAATTGTGTTTAAATTATGACCAATGAAAAGCAAAGTGAATTGCTTAACTTGTTCCGCCTTGGTCCATGTATTTAACGTTTTATATCTTTCATGGGTATAATGTTATTAGGTTCTATCGGAATCGTTGTATTGGCCCAGTTTGGCAAATTGTTGATTGGGGGAGCATACGCTCTTATTTATCTCTACGCGACTGAGTTGATGCCAACTTTATTGCGAACCTACGGAGTCGGAACTGCCTCTATGGTAAAATGCAACGAAGCAAATATAATGAATACTTTTGGAAAAATATAACTCGAAGGGGAATCGATTTTTATAAAACTTTTTACTACTTATGTGATGTTTAGGTTGGAAGAGTGGGTTCTGCATCGGCCCCGTATATTGTTGACCTTTTGGTAAGAAAATAAACCATGCCTCATTCTAAATTACCTTTATATAATTTTGTCCTGCATAGTTCAAAGTTAGCTAAGAACTGAAAGCATGGAGGAAGCTATTACATAAATTGCAAATAAAAATATGCATTTTTCTTTGCAACAGGGCGAAGGCAACAAAACTTACCCTACCATTGTATTTGGAACAGTTTCCTTATTGGCAGGTTTACTGTCCCTTCTGCTCCCAGAGACAAGCAAGAAAAGATTGCCGGAAACCGTAATGGATATTGAAAATGATAATTTGTAATGCACAATTGAAGAAGTATATAGTCGATATTGCAAATAACTGTAATAGCAAATTGTCGGAAGTTCAATTGATGTTCCAACATAAAGTTACTAGTACCTACCTAATATAGTGATTTCCTGTAGTATGTATATTTAGATGTACTCTCCAGCCTAAGGAATGTTACAAACGCAGCTACAAACGTGTTACATAGATATCTTTAATTGAGGAATGTTGTATGATGTATGTATACTTAGGTATGTGTAGACCATAGCGTCATAAGGCATTCAAGTTTCATTTATAGGTGGAACAACAATAGTAAAACATCAATATTCTTATTCTTAGGTTAAGGTTGTAACTTAAATAGAAGCACCTGACTATAATGATTTACTACTGTTCATCTACATAGTATACCTAAATATTGAGCAATGAGTATTGAGTATGCAATATTATACGCATACAACGAGAAATGTATTTACAACTGTAGTATTTATCGAATCCAGAGTTCAAAAACCTTGTGTTTCTCAAACACCATGACAGGAACCTTGGCATTCATTATTCGTTAGGTTACAAAAATTTAAGCAACGAAGACCAACATTTTCAATCTATTAAAAATGATTTATTTGACCATCCCCAATGTATTTTTGCTTCGAGCTACATGACATTAAGAATTTTATCAATCTCTAAGCTGCCAATATAAAGGTTTTGGCAGGTACTCTCAAGTCTCAGTGAGGTGTTATTTTAACAGTTTACAGTGCACAAACAAAAACTTGCCAAACTAACCGAATACGCTACTCCTGCATTGACTCCTGTTGGTATGTAAAAGCCCAGAATTTTTATACAACGAATTAATGCAGAAGTTAAAATGGGTACTGAACTGAGAGAGATTGCCTTTTTTAAATGTCTTATTTTATCCATTCATATTTTTTATAGTCTTCACTCATCAGTTGCAATGTGATGAAAAGATCCTTTGGCAAGTTAAAATGAATTAAAAAATTACTCACAAAATAATTCATTCTAACAAAATACATTTAGGTAATTATAATTTGATTTGAGAGAAATTACTGTATTCGAATCAAGTAACTATAATATAACTGTACAAGGTTTAAGTACAATTTTATCTTAAAATTGACCATTGCGAATTGGTAGTAGTAAATCATTTGGTGGTAGTAGGTAAATAGTTTTGTGAGTATTCATAAGACATGAAGTTCATCTTAAGACCAAGACTACAAAACCTCGTTCATTGAAACAATTAAATCAGGAAAAGATCTATTTAGATTGTTCAGATTGTTCAAATTATTTGTAAATGTAAGACTACTCAAATTGTTCAGAAAAACTGTTCACAGAAATTAAAACTCTGTAGGTATAAAGTTGTAATGCTGTATACCTAGGATAATATGATATGTACTGTAGCAAATGGTAAGGGTAAATGAGTATTCATTGGATTTGAAAACTGTAAGAAAAAGCTCAAGTTTTAGATGTAGGTATGCCTATGAATATAATAATTTACAAATACGAAGTATTTACCTAATAAATAGTTAATGTCCAATTAAGTAAATGTATGTATATCAATAGTCATGCCATATATTCTTAATGTTCCAAACTGTAGCTCGTTTACCCGTCTTAAAGTCGGCTCATCCTCTGTAAACTTTTCCAATAAAACTGGTGTAAACGAATTCTATTTCAATTGCTCTTCCAGGCAAGACTAGGGTCAGAATCGCTCGATGTTTTTGGGGAAGCTGTATGGGGTAGATGAATGAAGTATGTATAAACTTCTTGTCCAGGTGTAAACCATTAGACAATTTCTCTTTCATGGAATCCTCTGCATCCGAGAGTATAAAGAGAAACTTATTAGAGTTAAACTTGCGATAATTTTTGGATTGATATTCACTTCTCGCGATTCAATAAAATGTGTGTAAGTGTTCTAAGGCTCTAAACAATGAGATGTTGTTTTGAACTGTCCTTAGGCAGTTCGAAATACCATCTCAAGAATGTTAACAGATACTCTATTGAATCACGAGCAAACGTGATATCAATCCTAAAATAGCTCTAGTTTTATCTTTCTTGGTTCATTTCGTTTCACTGAACCAAATCAGTGGATACTGTAAAAGCGAAATAGTCCAATGATGTACACTTGGTCAAGAGGTCTATGAATACTTAATCTACCCCAGTTCCAGCTTCTCCAAAAACATCGAGCGATTCTGGTCCTAGTATTGCCTGGAAAGGCAGTAGAAAAGTTAATAAGGTCCAGATTAAATTTTACCATCAACTGAACAAATGACATTCTTAAGAAAACACCAGGTCCTGCAATTTACCAGGGGTCCAATTATTAATACAAACGACAAAACCAGTAGGTATAAATATTATGCTCTTTAAATTCAGATATCCACAAATACTATTCACAGACAGTATTTTACGTTAATTTAAATAGAAATACATACACCTGTTAGTTACTACACCATGTACTTATCAATACATACTGTTACAGATCCTGATTGAAGAAAATGAATACACAAAGAAACCATTTCACAGTACCTACACACACATCCAATTATATATGGTTTTTGCCAAACACAAATCTGTACAGACGAGAAATATTCACAGCACAAGCAATTCCACAACTGTAAACGAAGTTCTTGGCTAAAGGCAGAATGATGCTTCAAATCTATTGTGATTTGTGATAAAGGACTGAAAAGACTCTGGAGATGAGAGGAAATTAGTGTTTCCCAACTGACTAGGCGAATAAAGAAATGATGGTTGTAAATAGCGGAATGTAATCAATGTATTCTTATTGTTACACTGTGATAGACTCTAAGCTATGAAGATAAGTACAAATAACATGCAAATGCATTTGTGTTTAATCGAAAGTGATTTATTCTGGTATGATATGCTAAGAGCTGCAAAATAAAGTTCCAATTTTTTCTTTAGTTACTAACATTGATTCGAAATGTGTAGTTAGTTTACTTAACATAATATTAGTACCTTCAAAGGAACTATAGCACTACCCAACCTAAATATTAATTACATTTTACTAACAACTAAACATAGATAAAATTAATCTTGGATGTTCAATAGAATAGGAAAAGCAATAGACCATATTATTAATTATTAATTACCTATAACATAGTTTATATAAATAGAAATTAACTAACATGAATGATCTACTGTTCTAGTAGATGCATGAATAATAATTAGAATTGGCAGATCACAACTATCATAATTAATTCAGAAATGAATAAACTAAAACTTTTAATTGTCGAATTGTATTTAGGTACTATAATAAACTGAATGAATGCATTAATTAATTAAAATTAAAATAGTCATACATAATATTAATGCATAAAAGTACAGTTCACATCGGAATAGCTGGTTGTTGGTAGGAGCATTTTTATTTTTATGCGTTTTATATACAAGTTTTATACAATCTCAATCTGATTTGAACAATTGATTAATATTCTCATGCTTTATGAAAAGCATGAAAGGAAACAATACTAATATGAAAACAAATTTCATATTAGTGAAGTTGGTGAAGCATTAAGAAGGACACTTTATATTATAAGCGTAATAAATTTGCAATGCCTAATGTATGTACACGAAAGCAGATTTTTAATGACATGCAATAGCATGAACAGCATCTTGTCCTTAAAAGCAGATAAGAATGTGCAAAGCTCTGCAAAGAATGCGTATAAAATATTTTGGCCAGCACATTATTTTCAGCACGGAGAGACAAGAGATTCATGCATGCAAGTTATTTTGTAGTAATAGGTACGTTGCTCGTTTCAGCTTTGTGCTTGTCCTACCTTATTGTTTGCACTACGAAAGAATACAAAAATTTCTCAAGTGGAAGACTTCAAGTATTACCGTCCTTAGGAGGGCCTCCTAATGTTGGCATACAATGGCATACACTGGCATACATACACTAGTGAAATTGGAAGTAGGAGATTTCCATTTCCAGATTTAAAATAGTTTGGATAAAGAAATGATGCATACTCCCGTAACAATATTCATTTTTCTGTCACTTATCGTTACTGTAATGATATGATGTTCATTCAACCAGGAGAGTTTTTGAGAGCTCTGTGTTGAGTGTAGGCTGTGAAACTGTGAGGTACTTTCATTCTCATCTCAAGTTTTGATATGAATTTTCCTGGCACTTCACAACAATGGTAATTACCAATATGTACAAGTATTTGTTTGCGGAAAATAAAGATGAAGTCAAGTATGTATGTATATAATATGTATTAATATACTAGTGCATGTAATATCCGTAGTTAAATTGGACCACATTGGGTTTGCCTATTATAATTCCTCAGGGCCTTGTTTATATTTTTCATTCACTAATTAATTAAGCAGATTGATCACCCGTAAGAATGACAATTTCTTTCATTTGCCCTAAGGGAAGTCATCACTATTTTTATTATTTGCATTTCTAGACATGTTTATTTGCATAACATTTACTATCGCAATAAAAATTTGCCTTTAAGAAATGACTTTCAACGTGGAAACAGTTTTTATCTTACAGCTTTTGGACAGCCTTTAAATCTGCAAGGAATTGGTATCAGAGGTTGAAGTTGATTTAAAACCAACATTAAGAAAATTGTCTTAAACTAGTAAAGCTACTTCTTGGGATAGTTTAACGAGAAACTCTATAATACAAATACATGTTGGTGTGTTCGGTGAATTCCTTGGGAATGTATGGTTTCAGTAAAATTCACAATTCATAACTATGAAAAATATTGTCGCATAGGGTTCGGTTAAAAGTTAATGCGTAAATTATGAAAATTATACCCTTGGCTCCATTATAACATATGAAACAAATTACTCAACTACTCCAGTTTGAACTAACAATTTTAAAACTACAATTTGGAGATACATTTTGTTACGGAGAGCAAAAATGAGATTTTGTCCCTTGAGTCAAAATTATGAAAATAAGTGCAAATTCACATTGCTGTAGATAAAAGTTTAAGACATTCAAATGCTGGATTGGGTTGCTTGTATCTCATTCCATACTCATACATGTGCATGCACAACTTTTTTAATGATTCACTCATAATAGTCATTTTGCGTATTGATACGCATAAATTATACATGTTTGCCAGTGTCATGGACTTTTTATTGAAATGAGACTTTTACGCTGAATGAATACAATTATTAGGTAAGCTTATCTTGCTTACAAATCTTAATCGAGGTTAATAAAGGTCGAACTTTATGTGAATTTCCTTTTTTACTTTAGTATTTTAATTACATGCATTGCTATTATTATTTAGCAAAACAGGTGCTTCATAAGCTGGCTTATTGGCATGATTGATGTTCAGCAGGTATGCATCTTTGCATAGTAATTGAAAGAAGCTTAATGTTATGCACACTTTTGGTACAATGAATTTTACATGCAGTTTTGACATAGATCAGTATGTATACATACAATGGTTGTAACTCATTGATTTAATAGTATTCCTAATTCCATGTTTTGTAACTTGTGAAATGAAATGAAGTCTATGCAGCTATACGGGGTGTATATGTTATGCATTACGTAATGATAATTTCAATGATATTTATATGCAGTAACCTTTACCAGTGGCGGATCTAGGATTTATAACAGGGGGGGTTTTGAAGGAAATTCCAGTGAATATCGGCGAATATAATAGGTAT
>JAQFYB010000985.1:0-39288 GCA_034694085.1 Pogonognathellus longicornis
TATATGCAAGGCACCGTATCCTATTGAATGGACCCTTGGACCAGAAGTCAATCAGGTAATAAAATATTGTTTCAGTAGCTTAACACACTTGAATGTTCCTTATGTTCAAGTACCTTGCTTACACAGCAAACTGGATGCTTTAATTTTTAGGTATATAATATACATTAGTATCTATACCTACAAGTACCATCACATTTTTATTTGCATTTTGCACTACCTGATTATTTCAAGGTTGGAACAAGCAAATAGATAAGTGAATATCGCTTTATGTACCTACTGAAAAATGCTGATAGTGTAAACTCCTAGTTCATTGATACACATTTAATTGTGGTGCTATTTTATTAGAGTCATTAGTTATTATCATTCACACTTGTAGCTGTAGGTGAGGTATTGTTAAATTAATCCTTGCTACAGGTTTCCAGATAGATAATAAGGCAAGACTTTAAAAAATTCTCTTCCATATTTCTGCTAGAGTAAATTCGAATCTCACTCAATCCTACGTACGTCATAAAATAGGCTGAGCAGTATTATAATGTTGTGAGAATGAATGATTAACATCTGCTTTTACTTTACTCTCCTTTGAGATTTGGCCTATTGTGAGTATGTACACCTTAACATAAACCTTTCATAATCTTTGTTTATTTATGAATGTGTTGCCACCTGTCCATTTCACATTTATTACTAAAGCCAGACACACTTGCAATCACTTTTGCAGTTTATTTTCATGTTACTACAGTTGACATTGTTTTAGATAAGAGTTAAACAAGGAACAACTGTTTGTTTCACAGAAGCAACCCGCATTTATTAAGAATCTTTTAAAAAGTGAAGCATGTGCATGTGACTACTGACTACCCACTTTTTGTAATCATACAGTTGAGTGATTTGATTATGATTGTGATTGACTCAAGCATGTATGTCTATATGATATCTAATATAGACAAAGTATGCATGCAATTACTCATAATTGTGTAGGATGCATATGCATCAGGTAGTTCACATGATTATCTTTTTTATAAAAGCAGCTTCAAAAGATTTGTTTCCAGAATTGCAATTATTCTTGAAGATCTAACAGCTATCTAGTTATCTTATCCACCAATTTCCTCTTGGCATTTATTAACTTATTTTTAGAACGAGATTGCTTGTTGTGTTTTTCTGTCCATCTGTAACTTTTCTTGCTTATTAGTTGTATGCACTCATAGAAAGAGTTGATATACCCACATTATAATGAGTTAACAGTATCTTACATAGATAGACACATTGTTGGTATATTTATGTATTGCTATTATCTAGTTAGGTACTATTATAATTAGTACAGTATAGTACCTACTATGTATATCTGGATTAGAACTAGAATTCATGTTTAATTTGATCTGCCAGTATAGGAATATACGAGAATAAATAGATATGGAAATATTCATATTGTCTATAGGTAATAATAGGTATGCATATATGTAATATGAAAGTCCAAATAGTGTATGTACCTAGCATAAATTGCAACCCGGAGGAATCTGTGCAGACTGAAGTTTTTGGGGAGCAACAGGATGTTTGCCTTGAATTTGTGTGCAAAAAATAATCTGAGATCTGATGCAACAGAAGGAGGAGATGATGGAATGTATGGATTCAATCTAAAAACTAATAAGAGTTTTGTTTGGTTTCATTTCTTATGTATAGAGCGCAATGGGCAGAGGATTTTTATCGCATCTTTCCATCAGTCGATCCTTCTCAGACTTTCAAAATAAATCCTCTTACATCTTCACTGTTACAAGCCGATTGCGGTACCAGTACAAGAGTAATTATGGAATAAAAACATTTCGCTTTTCCTGTCAGTCCGTTGAAAACCCAAAGGAACTCTGCATTTTGCAATCAGTTTCATGCAGGGTTGACAAAGATTTGGGACTGATTACTTTGAGAACATTGAATGAAGCCCATGAGGACAATGACGAACTTTGTAGAAATTCTTTAGTAGATTTGAAAGCTGAAAGCCAAGAATCAGAATGTGACTCATTCATTTACTACAGGGAGCAGGAAGGGCATTTTGAAGACGACAATGATAAACATTTGAATGTAAAGCAAGGCCCGAAATATTCTTTCATGTGTAAATTTCCTGACGGGAAGTCTGGAGTCATCAAAATCCATTATTGTGCAAATGCAATGGTTTGCAATAGTCTGTACAAAACTACGAGAATGGTAAGCGATTTTGTATTACAGAACAGACAGGAAATGACATGCTTTTCACTATGTGTACAAAAGATAACAAGGAAATCATTGTAAACGTTGACATTTTCCATGATTTGTGTTCATTCAGCCGAGAAAATGTGCCAAAGCTGTAGGTGGGAATTTTTCTCAGACATTCGAATGTGATTCTTGTCCTAAGAAAGTTACAAGACTTTTCACCGGCTTTATTGGATGTGCTTCTAATGAATTCGAGAAAAAAATCGACACTAGTCAATTACTAATATTCTTTTCGGTGCCTCAACCAGGGTCCACTTCCGCAAATATTCGTACATCAAATCTTTAACAAAAATATACAACACTCATTTACAGACAGTAAAACACAATGTTTAGGCTCATTTCGTTATTTACAGATTTTAGTATGGATGCAGCTGTCATTACCTCACATGAAATGATGTCTGTGAGCCGCTTACCCGCAAAGAATTACATGGGAGATCAACTTTTCGTCACTTGTAATGTTTCCAATTACTACTTTGCAGAAGGAGCTAGCATTGCCTTGAAATACAAGAACAAAAACGAACTATCTTTTTTGAAAAGTACATTTAAATTGTTTCTTCTTACTCACTAACCTTGAAAACCAAGTTAATTTTATGCCTTCATAAAAACATTTGTATTTCTTTGAATCTTTACCTTTATTGTACCGCAATGAAAGATTTATCTCTTTCTACTTCCTAACATTTAAGCCGAATTTGTATGTAAATATTATCCGCTTACTCAACACTCAAGCAAAATAATAAATTCTACTAGCAATGGTTTAGTAATGTAAAAATGTGAATTGATCCATGTATGTTTATCGTTCTAACTGCAGCGATAAGGTTATTTAATCCACGTGTTTCTATATTTAGCTATGGAAGTGGGCATTCACGATCCTTTACACAACAATGGCTTTGGAGTGGAGGAAGCGAACATTCCGATCATGTATGATACTTTAGAACGAGTCTATTGCTTTGCTCCTCTTTGGAATTCGTTTTCATGGCTTAACAAGTCCAGAGATATAACGGTGGAAGGTAAGTGTATTTACCATTGCATTACGTTTAATATTGTATACATTTCCAGGTAATGCATCTTCGTAAATCTATTATTCCATTAAAGCTTCGTTTTCAAACAGATTCGGAGAGCTTTGCTTTGTGTACTTAAAAGTCAAAGCGCTTTGTAATCAAATATTAAAAGCCTAGGTTTTCAATAAGCAAGCTAAGTATACAGTAAGCTAAGTATGTTTCGCTGCAATGAAATAAGAAACTTTTTAAGATGTGTTAGGTAAACTGGAATGTGAGAAGATTTTATTGCATTACATGTAATTATTTTATGCAATCCATCTGGTATACACTATACAGTGTTTACACAAATGTGATTAGATTGTTATTAGAGTTTGAGTGTGCAATATACATAGCATAATATCGTATCTACTGTAAGTGTTTACTCTGTGAAATTACTTACGTACCTATATCCTTTGCATTTCAGATATCGACCCCGACTATGAGTTTCAATCCGACTCAAAAGTTCTGAAAGCCGTGGCTATTACATTTAGCGTTGCAGTAGCCATTTTTGCTTCATTTTTTGCTATTTTTTGGTTGAGAATCGTTAACAGAAAACACACATTTAAACTTCTTTCGATTAAGGAAGTTGAAGAATTCCGAATCGGAAACTCTAAACGAAACGGACATTTGAAAAGCTCCTACGAAGAAGTATCTCAATCGCCTTATGACGAATCTTATGAAATTCAACGTGAGAGATTACTCCTAGGTTGGTAATTGTAATTCCTAAGTGTACTATTGAAATGTTAATGCTAATTCAAGGTACCTACTTATGTAGTTCAAGTACTATCATGAAAACTCTTTTATTACTTCCTCCAATTTTCTATATTTTAATTATAGTAGGTACATGTAGCTAGCTAGTTTTATTTCCGTACAGGTGAGACAATTAATTCTAATTAACACACATGCCACATTAGTGCATGATAAAGGTTTAATTAAATACAAGTAGGTAACTATTTAATTTGGAAAGACAAGGTGAGGGTTAGGGATTAATTAAGAAACACGGAAGACTATTAGGTTTAAGTGTGGGGTTAAAAGGTTAAAAGAGTTCATATTGTAAAAAGACACTTAATGTCTGTACATGTATATCTCAATTTAATTTATTAGACGAAACTGCTGTCCTGGGAAGAGGTCACTTTGGTTTGGTCATAAAAGGTATACTCAAAGATGATAAGACTGGAGCAAATAATGTCGAGGTGGCAGTGAAAACCATAAAGACCAAAATGGATGTGGCATCTTTAAAAGCGTTGCTCTCCGAGTTGAAAATTATGGCCAGCATTGGCAAACATCCAAATATTTGTAATCTCTTGGGCGCTTGCACCAAGAAAATGGCAAAAGGTAAGAAACTAACCTTTAGTTTTTTATTATCTTCAATTCAATCTATCTTTCACTGTTTTTATACACACGACACCCGGTCTACAGCAACACTTTTCATTCGCAATACACCCCATTTCAATTTATGGTAGTTGACATGTACATAGTGTATACAAACATAGCACATCTTCTCTTCCTAGGGAATTGAATTGAGCAAGTAAAAGCAAATGGATTTGACTTACTCAAGTCAGTTTGCTTTTAGCTCAGTCTTTTACTTTATTGCATTTTACAACAACCGTTTCCACTATACTGTGCTACAACTACTATGTTGTATGTAAACACATACATTTTGCAATATTATTAGTTTATTCGTATACAAATTACTCGCTTTCAAGTAAATAACAAAAACTGGAGTTGGTTGGAATTTGTCTTTTTTACACTTTTGCACGTTTTACAAAAGGAGAGCTATTTGTCGCTGTGGAATTCTGCCATAATGGAAACCTTCAAAATTACTTGAGATCTCATCGAAAGACTTTTCATAATCAAGTTGTGAACGACTATCTCTTGATAGAAATAGAAGCTCCTTACTCACAGTCACAGTACGTCCTTGTTTGTTCTTTTATTGATCCAACATAATATCCATGAAATTAAATGTATGCAAATATTTCTCAAGGCTAGTCAACAGTTTTGTATGTCAATAGCAAATAATATAGGTACTCTGCCTTATAAAATGCACGTGTGCTTACATTTATTTATTTTTATATTCATATATTAAGTATACCATTGTGCTACAGAGAACGAGCCTCAAGGGGTTCATCAAAGCAGGATGGTATGGAGGAAACGCTGACAACTTTAGATCTTGTAAGGTGGGCGTGGGAGATTGCAAGAGGAATGGAATTTCTAAGCAGCAAAAAAGTTGGTAGTACCTATGATACCACATACATTATGAGATTTTCTAAAGCTCACGTAAAATATTGCATGGGTAAAGTGTAACTTGTACAGAATCTAAATATTCATGTTATTTATGCAGAAAACTTTTATGTGTAGGTAATACATGGAGATTTAGCAACAAGAAATATTATATTGACAGCTGATAAAGTAGCAAAAGTTTGCGACTTTGGTTTATCCAGGCAGCTAGTTGACTATTACTACGTAAAGAAAGAAACGGTACGATATCTTTTTTTACTAAATTCAATCCATATAATACAATGTGTTTACTATTTGCTATTATATAGCACATGTGTTGACACTTAATTTCCTGTAAAGTTGGACATATTGTTTTAATTCAGCATTGAGGAAGTTCCATTGTGTAAAAACAACGTAATTAGTAGTAAAGTAAAGTGGTTGTTTTGCGTATTGAACTGTTCCAAGGAAATTGCGTAGTTTATGTGTTAATTAAAAGTGGGAGTGTGTATTGTGTTTGACCCTTGTAGTCAAAATTCTCTTTAGGGTCCAATGCCTTGGAAATGGATGGCAATTGAGTCGTTAAGGGACATGAAGTTTTCTGTCCAATCCGACGTTTGGTCGTATGGCATTACTTTATGGGAAATATTTAGTTTGGCTGAAGTACCATACTCGGGTTGCAGTTGGAGTGCGGAATTCGTTATAACGTTGCTTTCAGGACATCGACTCGGGAGACCGGCTTATGTAACTACGGAAATGTAATTTACAAATACTTACAAGTTTTCACCTCTCAAGAAACTTTTGAGGCAACGTAAGACTAGAGAACATGTGTTGTGTCTTTCCAGGTATGACTTGATGAGAGAATGTTGGAATATCGAACCAAATGACAGACCCTCTTTTTTCACAGCCAAACTCTTCTTTGAAGATATTTTGACGCAAACTTCCAATCTGGTAATATCCGGAGTATTTATATATCCATCAGAATGTCTTAAAATGAGATAAAACATATCCAATGCCAAAGCACGCGAGATCTTACTCGTAAAACAACTTAAGCAAAATAACTATTTTGTAAACATCAAGATCGTTTTACGTACTTATCTACATCACAATTCTGAATGAATCATTCATACACTAAAGTGTCAGTATCACCATTACATTTTTTAAAACTGTTAGTGACGGATTTAATTTTATGATTGATTTTAGGATTACATGCAGATTCAATGCTCTCAAGATTTCAATCTGGAAGGATGCTTCCAAAAGTTGCCTCTGCTTAGAATCACTGAAGCATTGTCACCCGAGGAAGATGAAGTGTTTGAATGAATTAATGACACGAATAGTATTATCAATGAGTTCCTTCAAGCTATGTGTACTACGTGACCACATTATCATTATTATATACATAGTAGAGATCTGCCGGATAACGGATACCAAAGTATCACTATATAATGTAACAAAGTATTCTCAACTCAAAGCATATTAAATATCGTGATTGCTCTAAAGTCTAAATCTCTGTAAAAGAACAGAGTAGGAATTTACGAAATTTCATTGTATATACAAATATACATGTCCGACCTGTAGAAACTCCACAAAACTCTGTACAGAATGCAAGATACTTAATATGTAAGCACTTTTACATCTGTTGCATCTACAGCTAGTATAAGTGTAGTACTAGTATTCGGAACAGACTAGATAAAGCACAAACGATGCACATGAATAATTAAATATCATTCAACTTCCTAAAAAAGTTACTTTCTATGAAACTATGAATGTATGTGTTATGTATGAATATATAATATGTATTTGTTACAGGTATATAATATGATGAATACATATATATATACAGAATTAAACAGCACGATCATTGTATAGTTTGTCAAGGAAAAAATGAATGCACAATATGTATGATGGTTTCGGTACATCGACTAAAGATTGAAAATGTTTTCAATACAAGAACACAACCACAATATATCATTATTATTATTATCCCAATACCTAAGTTTACCATAATATTTTTTATGTAAGCTTACACAGATAAGCTCTAGGGCATACTCACAAATACCTACTTAATACGAAATACGAAAAAAGTACCATTATTAAAGTAAAACATATGTATCAAAAGATTTTCCATTTTCTCGGTTTTATAAAGTTGAAAGTTGTGTAGCCAAATCGCCAAATGTATTTACCAAAATCGACCATACAATTATTAGAGTCTCACTATGCCTCAAGGACTTTCTGAAATTGAATTCAACGGAAAGTTTGAGAATGACACATTTGCTTTTGCCATATAATATTATGCGAATAAAATAATATGCCAAGGTACAGATAGTCCAGTTTCCACTAGTCAAAGTCAACGAAAAAGATATTATACACAAAAGATCCATGCTATATCGTAACTCAATTGTAAACCAGGCTAACTATAGGTACTAATAATGTAATAACATATTAAATGTGGAATGTGGCTAGTGTGCGAATGACAATACTTTGTAAAAGTAATCGAAAATAAATTCCATTTCGTAGCCTTTAAAGAACAATATGGGCGAATTATGCAAATATACCCAAGTTTTTATGTACATGCCAACTCTATATAAGTATTATACAAAAGATTGTAAAGAATATTGCATGAACTTACATGTACAAACAACTACAAAGAAAAGTTTGCGCACGAGGAGTATTTCTAAAACAAGTAACTTAATTAACAACTAATTAATTCTTTGGGATTTACTTGATTGCTTTTTGCCAGATTCAATTATGTAGAAGACTGGTTTCTTTCCACTAAGTTCCAGTCCAGAGAAATTCAGAGATTGATCCAGTTAGTAAAGTGCATGATTTTCCGTCTTACGCTTTGTGACTTCAATGTACCTAAAGCAATCTCATTTAATTTGTTTATTTGCTTCCAGGGGCTATTTACATACATTTACTACTGTAATTTAATCATTGTCGATTTCCTACGGTTTCATTTTCATTGAAAAAAACAATTAGCTGATGCTTGCATCATTGGATGGAGTATATTAGCATACAGATTAAAACCCTACATACACATAACACGATACCTTTGATACACATACATTAGCATTTTACGACATGGCATAAGTAATTGTCATCTAAACTACTGATTATCCACTAACAATGAAAAATGACGAACAGTATAAAAACGGGTGTACTCTTCCAGAAAATTACAGAGCTTCATCTTCAAGCAACTTGCAAGTACTACATATCGAATTCAACAAACTCTCCACAAATTTCAGGTAAATCATTTATTCATTTTCAAATTGTTAGTAAGTAATTCAATATTGTATTATGTCGTATTGCATATAGTTATACATTTTCAATCCTCAAGACCAATGTATATTCACATTGGTATAGTCACCTTGCTCAAGACTATACTTGTTGGTAGTATTACTGAAACCTTATTTAATAGCTACTGTCAGTGTCATGTCATCCTATTAAAACAGAAACGTCGTTAGCAATCGAGTCGAGACACATGCAACTCGTCATGGTATGCTTTTTCCAGTACGTTATCGGACTCGACATTTTTTATTTGCATTGAGAGATTGAGACACTTAAAACTAGACACCTATCTAATTGCATTAGTTATGTAGAGCCACACACAAACACACATATATATATATTTATAATTATATATCCTGACACTGTTTGCGTGTTTAGTGCTTGTATAACCACTCTAGTGACTATGTCCTTCATGACATGAACAAACCTAGTCACAAATTGTTTTTCAGGTACTACTTCCACTTATGTTAGCTATTATTAATGTGCTGTTTAATGCAGCATACTATAAAGTTTCAAGGATTCCTTTATACTTTATATTATTATATTCATTGGGTATACTTTCAAGAAAAGTACATAGAAAAAGCTCTACCTTTTTGTACATATTGTCACTTTTCTAAGCGTTTGATGGTACCTACTCAGCCTTCAACACTTACTTGCAAATAATTGGACCACTTAAATAATTTACTTAATGTGAAAGCGTTTGCCAAAATCTTCTCCATTTGGCTCATAATATGCAAAATGAAAGGCAGGCACTTTGTAATATAAAAACCGAAATTGTGACTAGCTACTTTGATAAGTAACAGGAGTATATATTATGTTATGTTAATTTATGCGGGTGTTCTTTTGGTTACAGCAAAATGAATGTCGCCATTGTCTGTGTTCTCGTCATTTCTACCCTCCTTTTGGTTGATGCCACTCACTTCGGAGACGCTTGTACCCATACCGGAGATCAATCTAAGGATGATGCTGCATGCGTAGGAGTCAACAACAACATGCTCTGCTCTCCAGCCAACAAATGTGAATGCCTTGACAAATATGGTGGAGCAGCCACCACAGACAAATACACACCTGCCGCTGATGGTGCTTCTTGCACTAAAGCTTAAAAACCAAACGTCAATGTCACTGTCCGCCTTCTAAGTCTACACCAATTCGGATCATTTGTCACACTTATGGGATTTCAGTATGATTACTGAAACCATTTCAATGCTATACAGTACAAGTAATTATGTATGCATTCTTATCTTATCTGTTTTCATCCCTCATTCACGCTAACAATAAAACATCAGGGGAACCGCAACTTTTTTTGTGTGTATTTATTCGTTTTTCATTTACATATAGCGCACATATATAACCAATCCATCTACTTTTCCTTTACAGGCGCTACATAGACATCTATATAATATTATTATTATTATGAGCACATGTTCTAGTTATTTAATCACATTGTTGCACATTACATAGTGAGGGACTATTTTGTAACATCAAATGTAGTGCAAGAATATTAATTTTACTATTTGCTACTGAATGATTGATGAGCGTTACATTTTAAGTGCAGCGTTGTGTATTTGTATTACAGGTTGCATTTGCACAAGGTACTATGCTAAATCTACCTTAAAGGGTATTGCCTAAAATATGAATTTTTAACAATACTCAAACTGAATACTAATAACACAATTACAAGCGTTGGCTAAGTATAGTAGAGAGTATGAGTACCATTATTACCATTATGCATAACATTTGATTATAACAATGCTACAAAATCCACGTTGGATGGTTGTAGCTTGTAGCATTCTGATTAGTTGTTCCCATTAGTACAAAACATTAGTACTAAACCAACTGTATAATATTTGTGTGATTCAAGCCGTGCTTTTAGTACGCACGGTATTTACTATTACATATTTCAAGGTTCTTGCACACAAAGCCGAAATACATACAAAGTTATCGGGGATGGTCATTCTACACACTACACTTTGAATGAAAAAGTTATTTTGCATGATCCTTTCAGTATTTCTCTTCGTACTATTCTGATATTGTGAGCCACGATGATTAGTAGGCCCATAGAAAACTTCCAAGGGCGATCCATCCATGGTAGCAATTGTACCACTTCCTTTCATACTCGGCAACAGTTTATTTCAGATTTTACTTTTGATCAAGCTTAATTACAATTTGTCTTCCCCCTAATTGCAACTACGTCATTTCGTTTCTCATGCGATGCTATATGTATTGCGTTTTAATATAATTACATATGTACGCAAACTTTGAAACTACAAATGAAGCCTGTGGTTAATAATAACAGATTACCATTTCTACGAATCTTTATTATACTGTTGCGGTTTTAACTTGTTAACTTTTGCATTACTACATGCGACAAATTAAGTAGGTACATGTATGATGTATGGTAATATGTAAAATATTCTATTCATCCAGCACCATAATATTTTGAAGCTTTATGTCAATTTAATAAAGGCATAGGTTTTTATATCAATGAGAATCTAAAATAACTTGTTTTAACTTTGTAGACTCAAGATTGAATGTTGTATTGATATCAGAAAATGTTATACATAGATTAAATTGAAAGAACTTCAATATATACTTGTCAGTATCTGCAAGTGAAAGCTCAAAACTTGGTGATAGTGTAATAATAATGTATTGTAAGAAGATGTATTTCAGAAATGGTGAAACATGGGGGAAGGCCTTACATATTAAACGAATGCATAATAATAAGTGCATTGCTGTTTAAACGTTATAAGTTGTAAGTTATTCTGTATTAATGTGGTTGATAATCAAACTCGTCGGTAAGAACCAACGAGCCTTCCGCAGCTGGGGCACTCGTGATCAGCATCTTTGCACGAGTCGACACAATATGGGATGCAACAGCAACTAGTTTCAAAAAAGAAATTCGCTTTGTTTTACTAAGTGTGCTGTACAAATACAACTACATTATAGTGCTATAAGACTAGTACGATACTTTAGTCACAATAAAAAAAAGAAAAATGTTTATGTGCACAATACAATAAATAAAAAAGGAAATGAATGGGACAATTTTAAGTTCTAACTTTATATAGATATGCACTATGCACCTATAGTAAATGTTTAAGGATTGTGTTCACATTCTGCTATACGATATAATATAATGCACGATTTTTTTCGTTTGAAAAGAAATAGAAATGAAAATTCATTGTAGAATTAGTAAAGCTAAGCTTACGATACGCAGCAAAGAAGAACTGCCACAATGTGTGTGAAAGTTCCAGTGTTGTATTTCACCGTTGTGGTTACATCGGCCTTGCAGTGAGGACAATCAAGACGTCTCGGCTGACCACTCAATTCCATTTTCAATCTGAGAGCTTAATTAAAACACACGAATTCCCAAATTAATTAAAGTTTGTAAATTACTTTGCTATTAACACACATTTATGGCGAATGTGCAATCAACTATGCATCAGCAATTTTGGATTAACACAGCTATTTAAATCTGAAGATCACCTACCGGAATAACGGCTTTCGTAAGCTCAGTAAATTGTACGTGAGTAGATATGGATTTTCAATGCTTCAAAATATGAAACAATTAATACTACGCGAATATTGATGAGAGCTATAATGAAATGTGAAAGCTGGAGAGTGTGAGCTACACCTTGCTTGATGTTTGGGTTAATACAGAATGATTGTCATGTCATGTCATCATAGTAGCAGCCAATGCTGGTGTTCCAACATTCTGTGTGTTAAAAACACACACAAAGGCAATTTTTGGCTTTGTGCGAATAATGGAATGGGTTATGGTACTTTTTCTACCATTGGTATTTGCCACTTTAAATATTCAGGCATTTCAACATGCGAATAAGTTTAGGTAGGACTATAGTGTATAATATCATGTAATACATTAAATGATGAAAATCCTTGTCATGAGTGGTATATGAACTAGTGAACTACTAGAACATTTGCAGTGTTTCAGTATTAACACGCAGCACCACAAAGTACTACATGCAATGTTAAAAATATTTCTTGTCGAATCGCATACAATTATACATTCGATCGAAGAAAGACACACGAAATCATGTCAAATATAATATCGATTGAATTCTCTTCTTTACAATAACATAGGTAGTACTTGTATGTGTGAGTATGTGATGTTAGTGTTTTTGGAACAGAGCTGAACAATAAAAAAATTTACACAAAGTATTTTGACAACACTGTACGTACTAATGGTGGATAAAATTAAGTAATACAATGACAAGAAACGTAAATGTTATTTAACGCGATTACTAGCATTGATCTTAAGGTTCTAACGAATTGTGTATGAAATAATTATAAGCATTGCTTCCCCATCATGAAGACTTAATATGAATTAGAGGTTCACATGATTAAAGCTATATGATACTGCAAGATATATAGTCACTAGTATCTAAATATTACCTATGATACTGTATGTCATATACAATTTGTATATCAGGATATGTACCTTTTTTCCATGAACTTTTTCTTCGGTCTCGCTCTGTCTAACGTGGTTCTCTAAATAAGTATAAATTGTGTACTTTCTGTCGTAGTACGCATCATCAATCAACCACACATACGCTTAATTATCTTCTACACTTCCTGGACAAAATATTCAACCACACATTGACACATTATACGCACTCTTGTTCTGTTTTAAAAAGAATTTGCTTATATGCAATTTATTAATTACTGAAATGTTTTTGCACTGACAATCTTAGCCCGGTGTAGCAGTGTATGCTAAAATGAAATCAATAGAAAAATGTGTCTAGGTATATGTATACTTATTTTTAATTCTATTATTTTGTTATAAGTTCAATACGATCTTAAAGATGAGTCTGTTCATCATTATCTAAAATCAAAATATTTACCACGATATATGGGGTTTATGCATGATGAGACTCTTCAAATCTGCATCTATGGTATAGTCAATTGAATTGAAATTCAACTAGCATTGTTCTAAAGCCTGCTTTTTGAAGTTTGACTAATCGTAAGTCAAATATTCAATAAATAATGAATTTATTTCTTAGATTTATTAATTTTACAATTTTTACCTACCACCTACTAAAAATGTAGAAATAAATTGCTTAAGGCGAAAAAAATGAAACCCTAAACTAAGCTGTTAGGTTTTATGCTTCCAAAACAAAACATTTATAATAGAACGCTTCTACAATATTAACCTTGAACCTAAGGCAAATGAGCTTAACTGAAGGTTTCTTACTTGATTAGTATACATACGTACCTATACCAAAAACCTGTAAGGATAAGGATGGGCAGGTTGTATACGGTTATTTTTGAAGGCATATCATAATGTACTATGAGTATGTTAAAGCAGGGATTATTTAGCAAGGTGGCAGTGGCAGTGAAAGAATGGTAAACGGTAAAGCGGAAATGAATGGTAAAAATGCACGTGTACAGTAAAATTATTTAAGCAATTTCTCCAGCAGATACTTGTACATGTCTGCCTGTCCGGTTCGTGCGGGACAAAGGAAATCCATGCGAGCAATGTATCATTATGTTCCCACTTCTTTGGAAAAAACACAATCCACATACCATATATGCCAAATACCGATAATGTTAATTCCGAGTCTGCCGTTTGCAGGACATGATAACCACGACTCGATGGAAAGGAATGGTAACGTGAGCTTAACCACTGAGCAATGTCGGTTCTGTTATAACTTTTGGTTCCAAATAATATATTTGGTTCCAGGAATTTTCTATAGTTTGTTATCATTAAAAGTAGGTATCTACAAAATACTGGTTACTAAAAAATTCATAGCGTTGGTTGTTCCTTTCCTTGGCTTGCTTTTGGAGATATCAAACACGACATGTGTTTTAACACTGTTATTTGTATACTACAAGTTGTACAAGTGTTTTACTTGTTTTCAAATGTAATAATTACCTTATTACCTTAAGGTGTACACTTAATGGTTAAACGGTTTTATATGCGGTTTTCTAGAATATCTTGTTAATAAGGCGAAGGACAAATTGTATGAATATCATATGCCTTAAGTTGAATAGAAGTTATTTTATTTACCTGTACCGTTCTTATATGTCTACTAGATATAACTTGTTTGCTGTAATTGTATTAATGAGGTGTCCAGTAAGCTTAGAGAGAGATCATCATTACTAACATTATTAGTTTTTCCACATTACGTATAATAGTTAGTAATACATGTTCATTCTGTCATATTATATTGTGCTCAAGTACTATAATAAGTAGGTACACATATTATATATTGTAGCTACAATTTTTTATGCTTTTTAAGAATGGGTCTGAATATTCAATCATGCACACGTAAATCTATATTATTGTGTGTAAAGCTGGGTTTTCAGTGCCTGACTAAAGAAATGAAAAATATTTTGTTTCAAGTTTCCCTATAATATGCATTTTGTACAGTGGGAACAAACATGTGAAACATTAGAAACATGCCCAACATAACACCACAACTTCTACTGCAAGTCAGTACGGGGGAAAGATTAGTTTTATTATCTACAAAACAATCAAAAAACCTTTACTTCACGAATTAAACTAGTCGATAAGATCCAATGAGTCGGCCACAGTTGGGGAACTCATGATCCACATCTACATAATGAGTCCATGTTGCTTATAATTATTATTGTTAGTAGTTTTTAATATAAAGGTAAAAAATTATGTTTAGGGTAGTGGCAAGTAGTAATATTATATGATATCAAATACTAATATGCAATGGGAAGTGAAACCACATTACAGAGAATTAATGAGAATTATTAATGAGAATCTTTGGAAGCGGATTTCATGAATAATGCAATTAAATAATGAAATGAAATTCCCTTGACCAGTTTGGATGCGGATTTAAGTATCTAAAATCAATTTAAGTTAGAAATAGCTGCTTAAACACATTATAAAGATTGTTAAATCAGAGAAGTGTATCTCCAGATTTGAAGTTCATGAAAATTGTTTTATTTTTGGTGAGCTTAAAGTTCACCTTAGAGAACGACTGCACAACACTAAGCATATGTATGAATTTAAAATGTTAGATTGAATTGAAATAACTATTTTGGTTGCTACTATATAACTATAACTGACCTTTATTCACACCTTGACACATAAGTAAACACAATAATGGACATAAAATAACTTTGAATCCAGATAAGACTTACACCAATGCATGGGAGAAACTGTAAGTGAAGGCTGGAAACTTGGTGACAGTGTTAGAGATGGTGTGAGAAGGAAACGGTCTTTTATATTAAACGAAGGCATGTAACAATGCTCAACATCGTGGTCGATAAGTACCAACGACCCTTCCACAGTTGGGGCACTCGTGTTCAGCATCCTTGTACGTGGTACCACAACAATATGGGAGGCAACAGCACCTAGTTTCAAAAAAGAAAATCATCCTAGGTTAACTATATGATGTAGAAGTACTACTTCTGTGTTATAATTATTACCCTACTAAGGGCATCGTACGAGAAAATAACAAAACTATATATTTAGCTATAATGGTAATCACAAAACAATAAAATAATTGAGTCAATTTCAAGTTTTCTGCAAATTATTATGCATGTATGTGTGTGTACATTTTGCTTTTTATTATGAACCTAGAAATAGAAATGAAAATACATTGAGAGCTAACGCTTACCAAACCGCAGTGAGAGCCAGTCCCATAATACGTGTGAAAGATCCGACATAGTAATTAACTCCTGTAGTTATATCCGCATTGCAATGGGGACACGTCATATGTCTTGGATGACCACTCAAATCCATTTTCAATCGGAAAGCTTACAGCTTAATGAACAGACAACTTCTCGAATAATTAACCGTTAAACACGTTTATATGCAAACAACTGTAAACTGTAGTTTTTTAACATTTGAGTATCACTCAGCGGAATTAACTTCTTTAGAAAGTACTAAGAGGATAGATATAAGGATTCAAATTTAAGTACCTCGGTTAAAAACTTACCGGAATTAACTGCCTTTAATCAGAGGATAGGTATGGAGTCGTAAAGCTTTCAAAATATGACACAATTGACAACATTCGAGACGCGAATACTGATTTGAGAGCTCTGTGATTTGACTATTAGCTACACACTGATCTTGCTGAGATCATAAAATAATATTTTTGATTGTTTATTGTAAAGTAGTGGCAAATGTAGATTGGTTGACATGGATTTACAAAAACGTTGTAATTTTGATGCTTCCCAAGGTGTATAACAGGCAAATTAATAATGAAAATTTTGTCACTTTCAAATCAAAGTAGCACTGTCACTTCCAAATTCCAAAAGAAGGCAGAGTTGATACGGAAACGCAAAGTGACAGTGTTAGTTTGATTTGAAAGTGGCGAAATGTTCATTAATAATTTGCCCGTAAGTGAATACCCAAAGTAACAATTCTCTGGGACTGGGTATCGTTTTATACACTTTCGACCTCGTGAGGTCGTTATGTCTGGCTGTAATGTAAGGAATCGAGCTATAAAATATGAATCTTGATGCAAAGTTTGATGAGGACATTTTAATATCATATTTATTTAATATTCATTGAAAATCTGAAACCAATTCAATTGCAGTTTTAATAATAATAATCAATTATGCTAAATCTTTATGGCTACATTTTTGCATAGGTATACATTTACATACTTATTTCATTTGATAATTAATTATTATTTATTTTTCCCCTTTTCTCCACAAAAAATTGCTTCTACATAGTACTTCCTTTTCTATGTATTACTTAGGTACTCATTACTCGGCTCAAATTCCTGTATACCACTCAATGCTTCTAGCCAAAATAATATTATTATATTTTGAGATTCTATGTAGGTATATAAGGTAGCAGCGATTTCTAATTCCTGCAAAAAGCAATGTTCCAATATATTTTAAAGCTTTACTGAGAATTATTTTCAGAATTTCAGTACGATACATTTAACAAGTACATTACATTATACATTAATCCACCTTGTACAACGTTAACCAACATAATATGAAATAAGTCCTATTATCCTATGATTATCACAACACTACTACTGCAGTATAATAACTACTAACTACTTTTCTCCAAGGTGGTTCCACGGTTAAAGGGATGAGGTGGTCGAATACTTCACAGAACTTCAAAAAAACAATTTTTTTCATATTTTCCAGGCTGTATAATGATGTTTATTATACGACATTTTCATGAAATAACTAATTGAGTGAAGAGTTTAGAAAGTTTTCTAAACTTTGAAAAGTTTAGAAAACGATTTAAACTTCCAAAGGAATTGACCAGTAGAATAGTGATGAGTGTCCTGAAAGGATCATGTAGAATATTACATAATCATCTATATAATTATACATAAAATCATATGTTTTTCCACCTTGTTTATGTTTTTTCATATATATAAATATGTATTATGAACTTTGTTAAATCATATATACTATAAGTGCCGTGTCTTTTGGCAATCACATTGTTTCATGTGACGGTTATTTCCATTAATAAATGAAAATTATCCCCCCCTACTAATTATAGAACATATCTCGATTGTTAGTTTAGCAATAAACCATAGCAACAATGCTGTATAATAAGCATCATTATACGACTGGCACACCAAATCCAATTTGGTGTGCCAAAATCGAGAAAAATGAAAAAAATGACTTTTTTGAAGTTTTGTGAAGTATTGGACCACCTCATCCCTTTAACCGTGTAACCGTGGAACCACCTTGACTTTTCTCCATAAATTAAACTCGTCGATAAGATCCAATGAGTCGGCCACAGCAGGGGCACTCATGGTCCACATCTTTACATGAGTCGACGCAGTATGGGATGCAACAGCAACTATCAAATCAATTTCCGAATTAACGTTAGCATTGTAAGTACTTACTATTTAGAAATAGTAAAATATAAATACGTAAAATAAAAGTTTTATGAGTACAGGTAATTTGCAATCAACATGATAAATTCTTTGACCGGAGTGGATAGGGGTTTTTAGTATCGCAAAATAATTCAATTTGAAGTATGTAATTTCATGAAAATTAGTTTATTTTTAGTGAGCTTACAATACACCGCAAAGAAGGACTGCCACAATATGTGTGAAAGTTCCAGTGTTGTATTTAAGCGAAGTGGTCACCTCCGCCTTGCAATGAGGACAACCAACACTTCTAGGCTGACCTCCCAAATCCATTTTCAAATGGTACAGTGTTTAACTCTTAAATCCCAAAAGCATGCAAATCAAGTTACACCCTTTGCAATTCTCTCTTAAGCCAACTGAAGCTGAAACATGAATTTTAGCTATAAAAGTTATTATAAAGTAAACATTAGTATATACCTAGATCACTTACCGTGAATTGAATGTCTAAGTAAAAGAGATGATTTTATTTCAATACTGTGACAGTGTGAATGAATTAGTAGCAACTCTCTTTTCTAATGTGACGAGATTTAGAATAGTGGAATGTCCCAGTGCTTTTCCTGTTATACATACACAAATACTAGATAACTGGTATATGCTGTGGAATGGAAATGGAGTATATAAGCTTTAAGAATTGGGAATCATGGAAGTGTGTGATGTAAACAATTAGTATACATTGTACAAAGTATAAATGATAGTTATTGTGATTTGTGTAGCTACTTATTATATTATTCTGGTACTACATATATAGGGACCCAGCAATTTGTAGAAGTATATGACAGACACAAACAGTAATGTCTAAAAAATTCATAACTACCGTAGTTAGTACTTGACGTGACATATTATATTATTTATAACTTACATTTCTCTGAATGTGACACGCCTACACATGACGTGAGGAAACATAATCATGTCTGTTTTAAAAACTAGTCGGTCATTCTTTGCATGTAGTTTTAAGTTCAGGTATGCCGTATGCGTGTTTCTTACCATTGCAAATAAAAGTTTTATCAAATATTATATCTGAATATTGAGTGAGCGTTTTCTATATAATTACCTTCTTTCGGCAACAGTTCAGTGGTCTACCTATAAAAAGCTCTTTTGTCTGTAGGTAGCTGCATGGTACCTTTTCTAAATGATAGATGTTGAATTCGGTTCCAAATAACTCTCTTCCAAATAACAAATACTACTACTACTTACTAAGTAATGGAAAACAATGTTTTTATCGATTACGAATCTTGATTGTTTCAATAACACTCTCTCTCTTTCTCTCTCATCACAACTATTTCTTATAGTTTCACTCAAACATTTTTAGTTATTTAAGTTAATTTAGAATATACGATTAATGTATCTTGTGAGTTGTGAGCTTAGTATTTAATTTAGGTACCTAAATGATGTTTTATCAAAGAAACACCACCATCCATAATACCCACCCAATGTAACTAGGTAGGTAATATTATACGTACCTAGAGTACTCGCATTTTTGCATGTGTTGTAAGAAACATACAAACATGCCAATTGTAGAATTCACTTTTATATATATCTGTGTACTGTTCTTTTCATATAGATTTGGTCAAAGTGACCTTCATAATTAGTTAATTAGTACAACACAATTGTCACAGCAGTTTCAACATTAAAATTAGGTGTACAGAGGGATAAATGCAAAATTATGCTGCAAAGGCTTTCTTTGAAAACTAATGAGTGTTTTATTTACCTTAGTTAAATTGAAGCATTTTTAACGCATAATTTATAATGGGATGTTAATGAAATGAAGCTGATCTCACTAATAATTGTATTGATCGTAATCTAGAATTACCTAAGTGTACTTAATTGAGCACTGTTATTATCACATCACCTTGTGGGTGTCATCGATTATGAATGATTTACAAAGATATACATTGACTTAACTTATACCAGGCAGAGCCGTTGAAACTAAAATGGTTGTGATTATACACTTGCCATGCCTGTTACCACAATGTGATCTTTTCAGAATAGGATACAATGCACTGGCTAAAATAATTGACAACTTATTGGAATATAATTAGCCATTAAAAAACAAAATACCAACATACTTAAGTAATTTAGTAGATGTGACAGAACCGAGTTGTTTGTATTCTCTAAACGTTTCTAGTACACTAGAAACTTAAATATTTACACATAATATATTTGTATATCTTCATTATATTAAAAAAACATCTTTGCCTTTACAAAATGAATTTAAATAAATTAGCTTACAAATTCGGTGTTAACATTTACAACTCATTGGGATTATGTACTTAGATTTGAAAATGTGTCTTTAGACCAACCAAACACTAAGACAGTTTTACTCAAATATAATTTTTAATAACATTTTCAATCTAACACTACCAATGCCTGGGTATATTGGTTTTGAACACAATATAAATGTTTCATCTTGTTATTTCTCTTAAGTAAATATGTGATAGTATGTATGACTCTATAATACTCTGCGGTGTTCCCTGTTCCCGTTGGGTCTTCATTTAGTTAACTACTCCGGTTACACGTTTTAATAAAGTAAAGAATAAATAGGCAAACTTTATATTCGCAATAATACAGTTTAGATTTATTTTCTCTCCCCATTCATAATTCAACATTTATAGAACATTCTATAGTCAAATTCCATAATACATAGTGTAATGAAAATAGGCAATGAAAATTGAGCTCAGTTATGAAAAATACTTTAGAGTGTAACATGGTAATAGTATTTATCAGGAAATATGATTAATTACAATTTACAATCAGAAATGTTCATATTTGCTGAAAAATATTTGAGCTTTGTAAATGTAAGAGAAAGGAAAATAACGCCATGATGAACAAGACTCTTTATTACACTACTGTAATATATTATAAGTAAAGAATCAGCTCATACAAATAGTTGCATCACTAACTGCATTATGATAAAGAACTGTTGTTTTACATTTACATCACAGTATTGAAGTCCCTATAGTTAAAAATTCTACTTATGTATTATCATATGTATTATCATAACTACACTATCAACATTCTTACCATGATAAATTGATCGAATCCATTTTTATCACAAAACCATCGATAACAAAATACAGCAATATTATGAAGATTCCAAAAAAGTACATGAATGGTAAATGGTAGAATGTCAAATTGATTTTTAACTATATAAGTATATCTACCTAATTTTACAACCATCTGGAAATTACGTAATCATAATAATTAGCATTACTATATAATAACACTTAGGTAGAAAATATTCCTCCAACAAATTGCTACTTAATGTCACCTTAGGAAATCGTTTGTTCCACCAGTGAACATTAAACCTTGGTCTATCAGTTCATTAATTGATAACATGTGTTACATTTGTAAACACATTATTATCATTAATATTATTTTACGATTACCTCGTATGAAAAATTAAAACTTTACGACCTAATCGGAAAAAATTGCATTAAGCTTCCGGGTCAATTTTATACGCACTACGTGGTGTGATGGTAGCTAAGTTCACTTAACCATGAAAAAGTACTGTATTATATCAAAATTAAATCAAAATACCTTGTTATGCGGGGAAAATCTCAAAAGATGCGTATCGCGTCCATGCTGCAAAATATCTAACGTACATCATTGAAACAAAAAAGAGGGATAGCTGGACGGAAGCCTATTCTAAAGGAACTTGTTTCGCTGTTTGGATTTGAAGTAACAATTATGAAGATTAATATTTCAAAACTAAAGCTCCTTGATTTCAGTCATCTTTTCTAGACCACATGTACCAGTGGTTTCCCATGGACATTCGGATAATGGAGTGCCAGATGAGTATCCAGTATTTGAACATATAAAACCTTCATTATTGTTACTCCAAGATTTGTGTCGTAATTCGTGATTTTCTCGAGCAGACGAGATTTTTGCAGTCATAACTGAAGCAATAAGTCCGTACGCCGGAAGTGAAATGACAGGTTTTTCATCAGAAAATGGCAAAGATTGTAGCATTCTTGCAGATTGAGTTTCTTCGCATGCCATGGCTATTTGCTGGGTAACATTATCAACATCTTCATAATCTTGAAACTTTTGTTTGACTTTGATTTGAATGGGAGTCGGTCTAATTTTCAACAACTCCTCGTAAGGAAGCTTCACGAACCCATTTAAAACTCTTTTGTAATAATTTCTTGGTTTCGAATTTGGCAGATTATCCTTTGCACGTAGTTTATATGATTTGTCAATTCCTTTGCGATTTTTGTTTTCCTGTAGTTTCCAAAAATACAATTAAATTAGTTTCAAATTGCATTGACTGAAGAGTAAACAGTTTTACAAAAACATATTCGTATTTATTTTAGATTACATACCTTCAAACCTTTGGATATTCCTATTCTTTTTGTACATCTTTTTGGCTTTGTATTTTTCTTTGATTTTGACTTTAACATATAATTATTTGACTTAGTTGCAAGGGTGTCGTCAGCGTTTGCATTCTCTATGAATTCAATATAATTTAATTAATTTCTTAAATTCATTACACTGTACTACAAGGTTCATGATTACACGCATAATATGTATTATAATAAAGTTTCCATAATTCAACATCTCTATTAGCATAGGCATTCATTTGAGTATCATACTATAGAATAAAATAATTTTCAGCGAATAAAACTAGAATAAAATATTATCATAACTTACCGTCTTCCACCGGATACAATTCTAAACAGGACATGAACAACTTGAAATTAGCTGGAGTTCTGCATATCCTCGCATCCTTCACCTTTTCCACAGCTCGGGGAGGTGGAGCATAAACGAATTCTGTACAAGCATTTAGGATAAGTTACACAATTCACTGCTACTTGAAATACATAAACTATACTATACTATACTACACTACTCAACCCCTGAAAATTCAAAAATTTCTATGCCTTAATATTAATGACCTTTGTGTATCATGGTAATTAATTAATAATAATGTGAACTTACTACGCTTCTGCTTGCAGTACAAGCGAAGTGACGATCTCATTGGATGAGCTTTTGGATGTACCAGACCAAGTGTGGGGTGTATTGTATATTTAATATTTACAATTAAATTCAGACTTCCTATGGATATAAAAACAGCAATTAGGTAACAACAATTTACAACAAAATGAACTTACACGCATGAATACATTATTCTTATTTGTTTGTAACATCAAAATATCATGAACAATATACAGACAATATTAGTATTTTGGATATACGTAGTCAACAATCAATCTGAAATGAAGTGATTCTCTCTTTGAGGAATTATATTTAAAATACATTCGTTTGATGCTTTACATTCTATGGTTCATTACAAGGAAGAGACAATAAAAATATGCAATTGCAATGAAAATGTTATTTGCATTTTTAAAGTTGTAAACCTATTTTATGACGAATACATTGTTCATTGTACTTTCCATGCCATTTCTTAATGTTTACCACTTGTTTAATACATGTAAACTTTTAATTATCACCTCCAAATACTACAGTATTTGTTTCAGCTGATAATATTCCTGTAATACTAATAATTCCACACAAATACTCATATTTTAAGCTTTGTATTCAAATTATCGATTATACAACTTTCGTTGTTGTCCTTGCTTAGATTAATATTGTTATACACAAACAATAAAAATAATTATTAGAATCTACTAATTCCATTGCAAACTACATACTCTTCAAATTACTGACAGCATCTATAGATACAGACATAGACCCTTCCATTTCACAATTTTGACACTACAATAATTATCACCCCTTCATAATGCCTTTAAAATATACTAAAGTCAAAACTTGAATATTTCAATTTAATTAAATGTAAATCACTTACCCAGACCTTTGTAGGGCTCTTGAGATTCTTAAGGATGTAGAAGTTAAGAACAGGAAGTACTACAAAATGTTTGCGAATTTACTTGTGCGCGACTTGAATGAATCACCTCCACTCCACCTGATGACCGGGCCGGTTTAGCGAGTTTTTCTTTATGTCAAATTTCCTCGGGTGGGGACTGTATTAATGTCTTGTTTCTTGTCAACTTTTTACTCCTTTAATTGCCAGTAAGTCTAAACAACTTTCAGCCAGCCAGCACTCCGTATAAATGTAAATCTTTGGGAATCAGAAATCTGAATGAACCCACATTGTTGTGTGTTGAATCTGTTGAGTTGAGTGTTGTATTGAGTTTGCAACCACAGTCTCACATTCGCTCGCTCACGTCTCAATTCTTTGTAATTCGTAAGCTCATTCAACTGTACAGGGTTTGCTAAATTCCTTCTCTAGACACTCAAGAGTAAAGAATAGAGATGGATTACATAAACATCACATAATATGATATTACTTATACTATACTGAACTGACTCTGACAAAATGAATCATAAATGATCATAAAAAATGATCACACCAACTCAAGAAAATGTTAGTTGTGATATATAATTTACCTAATGAAAGTCCAGCTCCAGATTCCCGATAAAATTCTGAACAATTGTTTTGTCACTTCAATTTGCCTTTGGAACCCAACATCTGAAACCGAAACTTCAAAGAAAAGTTTAAAAAAGTTTTATTAGAAAAAACAAAAAATATTTATAAATATAGCAATGAAATTTTAATGTTTTCAACCTTTCAAAAAAACTCTAAACCAATGCCTTTAACGTCAAACTCCTCACACCTGTTTGGCTTCGGTGTACAAATAACAAATCATCCAAACTATTTGCTAAATGAATTTTAATATTAGAAAAATCTCTGAAGGCCTTTGTTGCATAAAAAGATATAAAAATATTTTTTATGCTTTTTTTGACCTATATAATGTGACTTGGCTGTTGATGTTGATGTAACTATTAGCTAACGTGGTTTGTTCTTAAGAACTTATTTTAAGAGGTTGGATGTTGAAAGTTGAGACACAAAGTAATGGAAATGATTTTGTATCACCTTGTATATCTCTGAACTGTCTGAACTTTAGCTGACGTGACGAGACGACGCAGCCTAGGGAAAGAGCTAAAACTATCCTTCAAGATGCATTCAATGCTATGCACCCTTCCAGTTCCAGCAAGCTGCGCTTTGTGTTATTTCACATTGCGGCATAGACGCACTACTGTCTTCATTATTGCATGCATGAGCAAGATGAAACAGCTGTTTCCACTGATAATTCAATTTCATTAAGTTTAACAGTTGAAATTTTAACATATTCTAAAAGTCTGTTTTAATCTCGTCTATGCGACTTATAATACATGCTATATGATATCCAGATGGATAGTCAAACTAAGCACAGCAACACTGTTAATTTAATAAAACTTAATATATAGAAACTACCAGAGCCCCTTGATGGGTTAGCAAAGGGCTAACATAATATACTAATAATAGGGCAATGCATAATTTAAAATGTTCCATAATGACATTAGATTAGTCGATATTCATAATTTTTAACCATGAATTAGTTCGATCAATTTTTTCTTATTCTTATACATATATACAACCATTTACGCTAATTCGGATGGGTCAAACAACTTGGAGATGCACTAATAATGTGACAGGATTTACCAATGAAGAATTTTAATCAGCGCATGAGCTTGCTAACTCTCCCTAATTTAATTATTAATGTGTTTGTATTCTGAAATGCATGCTACAATTTTGCATAAAACTAATCGGAAAGGTGTAAGATACAAAGTAACGATTGTAAAATCGAATACTTTTAGGATTTTAGATTGTCTATTACCTAATAAAAATGCAGCTACACTGATTTCTAAAATACAAAATCAATTTCAAGCAAATATTATAAAGAAGGAAACTTCCAAACACTGAGTTCATTTATTCGGTGTTCCTATTTCGTCTATTCTTATTATCACTTATATTATAACAATTCATTAACAAATAAGTTATTCTTAGGTTCATTGTTACCACAAAACAACAATTTCAAGCCTGCTTGACCTATCAAAATACCTAGAGCATCTAAGAATTGAATAATTTTTTTTACCACAAGAAAAATGAATTTAGCAACTAATTTGACATTTTAACTATCCATAACCTACTCATTTTCGAATTCATATTTATAACTAAATCAAATTAACAATTTCATCTTAAAATACAATAGCGACATGACAATCTTAACTGAAATATTTTCATCACAGATTGACAAGAAATATGTCTCTCTACGGTATCTAATGTGCAAGTCGAGAAATTGCAGAGTTAGCAATTTCAGCTAATTGCAATTTTGACCACTGTTTACTTTCAATCTGATGAATAATGTCTTGAAATTCCTGTTCGTTCACGGAACATTGATTGGACATTGAATGGCTATAATTGGTTAACATTTCATTAACAGTATCGGCTAACATCCCATTAATATTACCGGCTAACATTTCGTTAACATTATTAGTTAAAATTTCGTTAACATTATTAGCTAACATTTCGTTAACATTATCGGTTAACATTTCGTTAAACGTATCGGTTAAAATTTCGTTAACACTACGGCCTAACATTTCGTTACCATTATCGGCTAATATTTCGTTAACATTATCAGCTATTGTTTCGTTAACATTCTCGACTAACGCTTCGTAAACATCAAAGGGTATTATTTCGTTAACATCAAAGGCTAACATCTCGTTAATATTATCAGCTAACATTTCGTTAACATCATCGGCTAACATTTTGTCACCATCATCGGCTAACATTTTGTTACCATCATCGGCTAACATTTTGTTACCATCATCGGCTAACATTTCCCTAATGTTATAATCTGGTACAACTTCGGAAGAGTACTCATTAGCATTGTTGTCATCAAGAGTGTTTTCACTTTCTTCAAATATCAGATCATAATTATAACCAGGTTTCTGATATTCTCGAATGCAGATATCGTGGTTTTGAAATATGGTATCAAAGGATAGATTTTCATTTTCACCCTCTCTATGCTCGAAATCTTTGATATCCATATCAGTGCTTTCGCATAACTGCGTTTCCTCGTTTTCATTAGATATCATTGGAGCTTCTGTTGGTTCTATGCAATCTTCTGAGATCAGGAAATCTTCATTAGAAATATATTCTTCTTTCACAGCTTCAAAATGCAATGGATATTGAATCGTTCCTCGGTACTGATTGATGCAAATCACGAACTCGTTGTACTCATAAGGGCTGCAGCTTTTTTGATATGTTATTTGATGTTCAAGGGATACGATATGGTCCAATACAGAAAACATGGGAACTTCTTTTTGGCATATGACACAAGTTATGTTGTTTATGGCTGGATCTTCATTACTCAAATCAGTTTCACTAAAGGATTCAGCTTTCATGAATTTCATAACGTAATCGCTTATATTCATCATAATTGCTGCAGTTTAACAATACCTGAAACATAAGATGATACGATTGTTCAAATATGTATAATTAATAATTATAATCTACTGCCAATTAATTGGTAGTTATAATTATGGGTAAGCTTAATATTAATAAAGTTAACTGATTGTAATAAGCAACAGTTATTTTAAATAAAGTTTCTCTACCAGAAACTCCAATCTTCCCATTCCAGCACATCCCAAATAATGAACAGGCTACACGTTTCTTCACACCACTCGATAATAAGGTAAACTCAAACTCAACTTGCCGTCGTGTAGGAAATCTCGTCGTCTACTGTAACTTTGAAAATGTAACTTACAGTAGAGTAATGGCTTCATATAACAAGTCATCCAATTCCATTACCTACCTTTACTAAAAAGAAAAACAAACAAGGAATAAATATAACAATACAATATTACAAAAACGAATTTTATATTGCATTCTAAATGTATTTAATTGTAATAGTAATAACAAACCTTAATTATAGCATTAATCTTACATTACATGAGAATTAGTATCTTGTACCTTAATTGCTCTGCGAATATTGTTTTTATTGTTCATGTTCAAGAGGATGGGGCAAAGAGAAAGATTTCAGGCGCTGCCGACACAGAAAACTGCAAAGTAAACAATGAAACAGAACATACAAGTAAGATTTAACATACATAAATATTGAATATTATATTATATATTTTTGCTATTTTCAATTTCAATATCAATATTAACATTTAAATCCCTACAAATGTCTTTTTAGTGATGTTCAAGCTCAACAGATCGGTCAACCGAATCCTAATATTCAAAAATGTACAATTGTACCCACTTCAATAATTTTAGAAACAGCTTTACTTTCAACATTTAAAATTATACTTACTTCAACCTTTATGTACAGCTTTGGCCAACTGGAAAATTAAATAAGTGTCAATATGAGGGACATTGCAGCAGCGACTTCACAAAACAAAACAAAATTGTCACAATTTGATGCTCAATTAGTAAACTCAAGAAGTTGCTGGATTCTAGCCAGGTGAAAGCTATCTGCCTGCTGGAAGTTGAAAGCAAAGCTCCTCGACACTTCCTGATTGAGCCGAGTGAGACAATTAAGTAAAATATCCAAACAAAGAGAATTCAAATCTTCCCACAATTTTTGTAACAAAGAAATGAACAAAGACCTTTGTTACACTCCTTTGTCCGTTCATTGCAAATCCAAAGTGTCTCTGACTCCATTATGAAAAACAATATTCAGTATTGGTTAAAAAATCTTTCTTGCTGCGCTTAGTGTAGATCGCAAACATAGACTATTGTTGAATATTAGCAAATAGGTAATTAAAATAATTTAAATTCTGCAGTCAGATTCACAAGTAAGTTCTAATTTAATGATTTTAAGTAAGGAATGGATATGCATTTATTTTTAACAAGAATTTTACAAAACGTTGTATGCAAGGATGCCCGAAGGATAACATTTAATTATTGGTCCAGTATCTGGTATTTGTGGATTTCGATTTTTTAGCTCGATTTCTAAAGAAGGCTTCTCAATTTATTGGTTGTGTCATGGCTATTCAGGAAATAAATGAGTCACCTTCATGGTGTGTACACTGGAGATTTTGTATGAGTGGTTGAGGATGAAATGGAGGAGAAAATAGACCTTCTTTCTGGCCAATTACTAATGTAAGGAAAATTCTTTGGAAAGAGTCATGGATCCAGATTGTCCACTGATCATATATGTCTAAGTACCTTATGTGGGAAAGCGTCCCTACTACAAGATGAGTCTAGATTAGAAAGGATCACTTATTTGAAGCGAGTGGGTGGTGGCATATAAAAATACATAGCTAGTATACTATGCCTACCTTGATGGCTACGTACCTCTAGTTGCATGGTTTGCGATGCCTTTGTATAAAAACGGGTATAATATCGTCATCTTGTTTATTTGGAGTCAGGATGACGGTTGGGTTGTTGCAAGTTGCAATATAGGAAGACTCACTCTTTTTTTACACATAAGCCAAGGTACCTGCAATTTTTATTCCAGAACTAAGGCTGCAAACACAAGTAAAGCCTAGGGATTTAGGTTCTTTCTCCCGTCTTACCGTCGTTATTCGTCTTCCTTGCATTTCTTGCCTGGAATATTAAAGTTAGCCGGTTTCGTGTGTGTTCCCGTGCCCTCCAGTACATCATAGACGTCGATTGCATTTTGCATTGTATTTGTCTACTTGGATTTCCTCTTTCTCTTTCTCTTGCTTTCCCTTCTGGAATTTTTCAACTTTCTCTGTTTTGGGACGCTTTCTGAGAATCCAGCAACTCGGCGGGGCAGAGTAGTAGAAGATATACACTCAGAATGCGCAGTTCCAACAACAAAGCGTAAATTCTCTTTAGCCATTTGTATTGTGTATGTATGTGTGGACTCTCTTCTGGATGTGCTCTTTGTATTTGTATGCGTGCTTCGTCTGCTTGGATTCTTTCCTACTTATTTTAGTTTTCGTGACTGACTGAACTGGAGAAAATAGAGAAGCAGGGATCGGAAGGAGCCAAAACTTCTTTCTTTTCCTGTGCTTTGCTATATTTCGCCACTGAACTTTACTTACACAAGCTAAACGACAATGTCAGTCAGTGCAGAGTAGGCACTACACTTCATACACACCACTTGTTCTCCCGAGTCTCGTTTGCTTCTATTCAGTTATGTTCTGCCACATTCACATGTGCTTGCTTGTCCAGACCAAAAGCCAAAAATGAGCGAGAATCTAAGTAGGGACACGACGGAGACGCCGCAAAATTGAATCCATATTACATTACCAGAAATGTCGATAATGTATGCAATTTTTGGTGAAGTATAATATTGATTCAATTTTAGAATACCAGGAATAAAGTGGGAGAGCAGAGTGAGAATTTGTTAAAACGAAATAGATGACTGTAAGGATTTTGTTTTGACACTGGGCCAGGAGTGGCGCCAACAAATTACAGGCAATATTTTTTATCAGTTAGTAAAACTTAAAGAACTGTTAGAAGTATAGTGTAAGGAGACTCGGCGGAAAGCCTTTAATCCTTTTCCAACTTTCCTCTTTGGCTGCCACTCTCTGTTGTAGTCGGGTGATTGTGATCGAGTGATTCTGAGTCTTGTGTGATCCGCTGTGTGTAGATCCAAAAATGCCGGGATACTATTTCATTCACTTTGACCGGACGGATTGGACTGGTGGAATCTATGTCGTTTCAATGCCTTTTCTGTAATTGATTTTAGATAAGAGTCATGTCAAGATGCACGATTTATCTTTATGAAACAATTCACTTTGTCTTTTCATTCTCATCATTCTTCCGTCTCCTGAAAGTATTTTCACTTGGGATATATAATTCTACATAGTCTAAACAGCAGGCTGTGACATGACGGTCATCGTTCCTCTGTAATTCCGAGAAGTCTAGTAATTCTTGTAATCTCCTCGCATAAATAATTTATCGCATCCTTTTTTTCCACTCTGCGAATTTATGTTTGTTGACATATTACAGCTATCGTATAGGGAACCCTTGCCATACAAATCTCATTAAGAAACGCCCGCATTTTTTACACAGAAACGGAGAAAATGCTATTAAAAATACTTTCTCTGGCTTCTGTTTCAAGTGCTTAAGTGGAATGTTGTTAGTCGCGGATCTCCGTTGCACTTTAGCAATTCCGTCTTTGTAGTATTTGCACAGAGCTCAGTATGTATGATACTTACGATTAGCAAAGTACCATCGTTAATACCAAGAAGTTTTTGGCACCATTATATAATACTCACAGCATTTTTCTAGCAAACTATCAGGAGCTTCTGCGACTTGTTTACAAAAACTTTTGCCCTTCTGTATCACTATACTTTCAATACTTTATATATTGTAGGTATGTTTATACATTTCACTACTATAGGTATTTCTGTACTGCATTCAATTCAAAAATGGTTTTCTTGCCCTTATTTGCACACTAGTGTATGTAGTGTACTAACCTCGTGTTTTTAACGACTCTATGTATGTATGTATCCGACTGCACTTTCACTCTTGGTAAAATATAAAGGAATGCAATATGCAATAAGTGAAAAGCTAAAATTACACTTCTATCGTAGTTGTAACTATTTACTGTATACATACACAAACATTTATTGATTCAATAAATTTTCCCTGCAATAAACATTAGGGATAATACATACAGTGCAATATAAGCAGGGTTAAACTATGCGTAAAAAATGTTATACACACTTTAAATTTTGTCACATAGAGTTAAGAGTAATTCGTTTGTTTGTGCAGAATGTGTACAGATTCAATGATCTCCTTTGTCGGAGCAAAGTGAAAGAGTCTTTATACATATACGGGTTGGAGTTGAACATTCATTTTTAAAAGCTATAGGAAGCTATTTCCCTTATTTTTATTTTTATACTTCTATTATATGCTAACGTTGTTTAGAATGGGAGTTATTGTAGAAGTTGTAGGCTGTAGACAGAATGGGACATTAGTGGCGGAGGCAAGTACCATCACCATTGTACTGTGTATACCTTTACTTAAGTATATTGCTATTATTGCTTCTCTATGTAAAATGTAAACTTTGTGTGTTGTATGAACATGTTCCATGCCTACACTATTACTGTGTATTGTGCATGTGGAATGCACGGTTATTTAAATGCTACATGATACTGTGAAGTGTGTAAGTTCAAAAAAATCTTTATATATGCATATAGTACAGATTCATAAATATTGGGCATCACATTAGAAAATGGGATTTCACTTCCACAGTATTCAGACGAGGTAATAAATACTAGGAGCAAAGGGTAGTGACTATGACTATGACTAGGACTACCATCACTACGGTCTCTACCACTACCACCACGCTAAGAAAATAAAAGAATAATGCTGACTGCTAAGCAGAGGCAAGTTTGTAGTAGTCGTTGAGAGTCGAGACGAGAGATCTATGCTACACGTACTTATGTATAGTCCAACTACAAGGCAAAGGAAGAAAGCTGCCAAGATGTGACTTGCACACCATTAGCTTCTTCCTGTTCTTCTCATTCCCCATACATACTGCTCCTCTACACTACTATAGTCTCTTTGCTAAAGTAATGTAGAACTCGGGATTTTAAGAGTTGAGCCTACATCTAAAATCTAGAATATACTTTACACTGTAATAGAAATGGATAGCTTAAATTATACACATACATAATACTCAGAATTATAGCAGGGAATAGAAAAATATTTAACGTACTGTGATAGTAAATATAAGTCGTGCTTTCACTTGCTCATGCACAGGCAGAGTCTCTTCGTATAAAATATCTGTGTACATATCTGTAGGCTTTAACACATATTAGATAGGAGTAGCAATGGTAATGCTTCTATATGCTTTTGGAGTGGCAATAAGCTACGAGAAGATGTACATAACTGTTAGTCTGTCGTGTCGTAGTATAGAAAGGTGATTTGGTTTACCTAGTTAGGTTAGATCGTAGTAAATAATACAGTGTAATAGTATTTTGTAGATACATACACATTTTGAAAAAGGAATTTCATCATATACTACATGTATAAAGACTGGCAGAGTTGAAGATTACTTTGGTTGCATGCTACCTACCTACTAGTTATTTTTCGTTTATGTTATAACTGTGCTTGCTGGTACTTGTTGTAGGTATGGAAAAGCCATGCAGGAAATTATATAGAGCGTGGAGAGAAAGTCATGTATGTGTTGTAGGGATAGGGACAGGGACTGACTTGATAGGGAAGCACTTCTTGTCTACAACATAGCAGAAAATAAAGAAGGAAAGTCGTGGTAATAGGAATACTATTACTCCAACAGTAGTTGGCTGGTTACTAGGCACTTGCCCCTTTTCACTATGTGTGTATGTACATAGGTATATATAGTGTATATACGTTGTATGTTGAAGACATGAAAAACTATGTATTTGTAGAGTAGGAGGAGCAGGCAGATTTCTCCAGTACTTTCACTATACTTTAGACAGGAACTAGTGCAACTACTGCACTGGTATTACCACTACTGCTATTTGAACGTAGAGGTAGGGTCTATATGATTCAACTGAAAGACAGGAACCCTAAAATTCTCAAAGTTCTTCTAGTACTCCTACAACTACTCCTGCTTATTTCTATTGGGATTGGGAGAGGCTATGGCGGTATGGTATGAGAACGAGGTTTAGAACGGTAGTGTTGTAGGACACACAGGGTGATATAGGATGGGAATAGAAGTCTGAATTGGGCTAGTAGCTAGATAGTTTATGTATCCACAGGAGCTACTAGGCACTTTACTACTACAATCTACACTCGTCGTACTATTACAGCTAACGATAAGCTCACTTCAACTTGAGTGAGCTCTCCCACCCTTGCCTGCACCCATTCACATCTAATGTAAGAACTATCGGCTTTTATCTCTATTTTTTATCTTTCTTCTCGCCTATTTCTCTCTATAATAAGCTCACTATCCTCCTTTCACCAAAATACTTTCCAACTCCTCCACCACTAGTACTACCGTGGCCACAAAGATACATTACATTACAACTAAAGTATATTGTATCCTTGTTATTATTATTCCACCCATGCTTACCTACCAGTTTAAACTTGCTTTAAGCTCCATTTACATGTATATTGTAGTACAGGATAAAGCAGTAAGATATAATATAATATTGCTATTACTTACCTATTACCGCATGGCTAGGGAGATACAAGACACAACTACGCAAAAACAACAACAACAACAAAAACAAGCCCTACATAATTATTGTTCTTGTATACAAATCTGGAACAAACATAGTTGCAGTAATGCTGATGATATAAGATGAGTGAGAAATATTTGCTTTGCTTTTTTAAACAGTAGGTACCTTTCCATATTACACACCTTTTTGATTGGTGGTGGTATGTTTGTCGATTGCAGTGTGTTGCATTTAAAGAGAAGTGTCTAAACAAGTTGGTCGCATTTGATTGCATTTTATTTTCGTTGGAAATTAAATGTATAACCGTGTTCAGTGTGTTTCTGTGTTCGGAATTAAAACGGGAGAGCATTTAATTAATTTACTTCTGTAGATCGTATTCCTTTTAATTTGGTGGATGAGTCCCAAAAGCTGGAGGGAGCGAGAGAGATGTGCTGGGCTTATAAGTAAGTGTGTAGCGTGTAGCTCGTCTCGTACTGGTGGGTATAAAAGAGTATGTTGTCGAAGGATAGTAAGTTGGTTGGTCCGTATGATGTAGTAAGTGTAAATCTTATTAGAGATAGGAATGAAAGTTTGGGTTGGGTAGTGGCTAATATGAGTCTTCAGGTTCGGTTCGGTTAGATGCTTTCCCTTTCGTTTTCAGTCACTACTGCCAGATATACCTTGGCGTAGTATCATAGAAGCACAAGCAGTGGGTAGGAAGTTGTAGGAGGTATTGCTGTAGTAGCTCTACTACTAGTACTGTCGTGGTGTTCTTAGTAATAAAATGCTTTTCTCCCGACTAACTCGACGACTGGCTATGAGATGCGTTCTGTGTGAACGAAATGAAATGGGAAAGCATAGTTTGAGTGAATGCAAAGGAAAGCTAGAGTGTTTTCCCCGAATTTCGTATAGAGTAGTCGTGGCTGTGGTGGATTTAGCTCAGTTGTTCGCACAGCTCCGACGAATTCGGTTGGTTTCTTTGAGGGAGAGAAAGAGAGGAAGTGAAGCTGAGGTGGATTTCATGCGCGTACCTCTTTTACATTGGAGCAGGTCTCTCTTGTACTTCGCTGTGCCAAGGGAGAAAAAATTCTCTACTTTCTTACATTTTTTGTCACCGTAGGAATCTCTCGGAAAATTCCCGCAAAGTTGAAACACATGGATCAAGAATGAAGAAAATACTAAAGTATTGTTGCTGAAGCGTACGAAGCAATTCCACAAGCCGAATAAGTGAAGAAGAGCGAAGTCAAGTAACTTAAGGTAAAACTGAAGAAATTCTGAGTTCTTGAGTCTTGAGTCTTTCTGCTGCTGTGTGTGTATTTTGTATTGGTGGAAGTCGATCTGACACTGGAAGAGTCAAGTCAAAGTCAAACTGAGTCAACCAACAAGCAATTCAACTCAGCTCTCTGCCTCTCACAGGAGCTCATTGAATTTCCTGAAGGGAAGACAAAACTGTACTGCAAGGCAATTAGTGAAGTGTTACTTAAGACAATTGTTCTCCAGCTTGGCCTACTAAATAAATTTCGTAGTCCAGGCTCGTTCCAAGGATCTTTGTCTCCATTCATTCATTTGGTTCACCGTCAACCTGAACAAAGTTAACTTTTATTCTAACTTTGGTTTCAATTCAGTTTAGTTTGTCTTGTTGATCAAATGGACACTCCAGAGTTTGACCCTTGTCGAAGACGAAAATGGGTGTGGATCGTAGCAGGAATAGATTTTGTAAGTGACAAGAACAACAAATCCGGCTTAACCTTATATTGTTATTTGTTGGCAAACTTTTCGCAAATTCTGTAATTCCTCCTCTGCTCCCCGCAATCCACTATTATACACTCCCGGTAGCACTCACGGTTTTCACTCTTTTCAATCAAATTAAATCGATTTCTTTTACGGAATTCTCTTTCTTAGCAGTCAAAGCTTTAGGATTTGCGGGAGGTTATGGGAATCTATATACTATGCAGGTTGCATCAGTAGCCTAGAACTCAATACACAGGAAAACACATACAATACTTACAACTCGACTATAACAAAGACATATACAATGACGAATACCAGGGAATGGAAAAGAATTGATCCGCTCTGAAGCTAAGCTATTTGATAAAAGTCTCACTACACTCTCGAGTTCAGTCTGTCTGACAAGTCAAGACAACTCGTCTAAGCCAAACACAACTCATAGAACTCTTCTTTTCTCTAGCCTCGTTTCGTCGTTTCTATACTTGTACCTATATGTGTGTACAATGTACACGACTAGAATCATGTCAAGTTGAATTTCTCTGATTCCCGTCTGTCCCCGTTCTCTCTTCATTTCTGTTCTCAATTCACTGTGTCTGAGATTCCCTCTCTTTTCAAAACCCACAGCCGATCTTTCTTCTTATAACCATTTCACATTTACTTTTCCCAACTAGAAAGAATCAACCCTTTTTCTCTTTCGTATTCCATCCGCGCTTTCTCCATTACCGTTGCATTATCCGTGCCAAGGTTTTATTATACGGCTCTAGTAGTTAATATATGTATTATACATACATGAGACTTGTCAAGTCAACTCGAGCCGAGTAACGAACTGCTCGCCGAACCTCTTTAGCTTCATTAGTTCCATCTTAGAGTATTTCACTTTTAGTTTTACTGTCTCTTCCAGAGAATATCTAATCGCTACTTCCCTGGACAAAGAGTAACTACCTTACGCTTCACTACGTAGAACAGGAGCATTTTATGAGGTTGTGGTTGACTACGGTGTGACCGCCCTTTCCCGAATTTAAAACCTCGTCGTATAAATTTATTTTACTTAACTTTCCTCAGCTACGAGTTATAAAGCCTTTTCAATTGAATTCCACTCCCAGCAGCCCCAATTTCCATTATGTCGGCCAAAAAACTTCAAGATTAATTTACAGGTAGCTCCTGTAGCGCATGGAATGAAGTGCGTACTGTACCATGAACCATGCATGTAAAGAACCATATATTTTTTACCATACACACAAACGCCGATACATCGAATCGGGCACAAAATTCTTGCACACCTTATCTATAATCACATATAATGGGGTGTTACGTTGTGGAGAGAACTTTGCAGTATAGATGAATTAATGCGTGAATGCTGTGTATAGCTTATACATTTAAGTCATCAGAACTTTTAATGGCCTGTATAGTCCTTTGTATTCATATTTTAAATCTTTTCAAAGAGTTTTGGCTTGTTTCTCTCTAGTCTCGTCTTGTCTCGTTCTCTCCATGCACTAACTCTTCTCTTCGGTCGAAATGAATGACACGTTAACTTGAAAAGTCTCAAGACGACTTTCTTTGGCGTCCTCGCCTGTCTACTCTTGAGTGCACTGCATAATCCCATAATGTCTTGTTATTTTCTCCATTAGTAAAGTTTCAGGAATTTTTTTAGTCATCGAACTTTGAGTCTTTTGTGGGCAACTTCAGATAACAACGCTAATAACATCAAAATCGTTGAGTGTGACAAAATAGACGAGCATTTTTTATGCATTCCACACAATATTTAGTTTCAAATCCTTCACCCACCAGTGTGAAAGGCACAAAAGAACTTGACTTACACGAAAGTTTAGAAATATAATACAATTTCGTAGTCTACAGAATTTGAGACCTATTATATGCTTTGCTTAGGTATGAGAACACATTACATAGAATTTATATATATGATATACTTAAAGGGATGTCTGTTCTGTAGTTTGTAAATAAGTATAAATAAGTCTGCACAGATGTGTCTGTAGATCATACATTGTATAAATGGAATGGAGTACAATAATGTATGAAAGCCTCTAGGATTAAATGTTCGTAAAGTTGATCCTTGTTGGAAAGTTTCTTTTTGTGATGAAATTCTGTAGTTCCCATGTTGGAAACATTAAAGAACATTATTGACTGACTTGGCTCAACTATCCCGAGGCACATAGTGAAGTACGTGAAATTAACGTTTCCTACGGATGAGTAGTTGTATTTGGTAATAAGGCAGATGTTAAGCACGCACAGATATTTTGCGAAGGATTATTTGGTATTACTTGCGATTCCACAGTCTGCGTACGTTCACGTACATTTAAATCCTAAAATCCTAACCTACATAAAATACCAAACTCCTAGAGGTAGATCAAAACGAGTATGATAACATCAAACTTGAACATAATTTAGCAAACTCGTATGTTGTATGTGTAGCACAATAAACTTACACTGGCATGATCATAAAATACTGTAGGTATCCTACCTATCTATGTGATCTCGTTAGTAATAATTATCCCGTTTCGTATTTGTTCGTTCTATAGGTGTATTCTGTATTTGCCGTGTTAGCCTGCTATGTCTTAATTACTTTCATTTGACGTACACAACGACATTAATCATGAGAGCTTTGTGAGCATTAAGTGTGAAAGCAAACAAAACAGGAAATTCAGACGAAGATGACACTTTCACTAAATATCTAATGAAAATTGAAATGCATAGCATAGCAGATGAGACTGATTACTTATAGTAAAAACTTAGTTTTTGCTTTTAGAGTATTACTTTGGTGTGTATATCTAAACAACGCTTGTTGGTTGGTATCTAGTCAGTCACAGTCTTAATTCTTAATTATGCGTATTTTGTATGATCTTGAATATGAATGCAAGCGTGAAGTGTAAATGAGTAATAGATTAGCACACGACTGATGTGAAAAGAAAGTACCTAACCTACAGTACCTAAATAGTAGAGCGTCTAGCCCAACCCGAAACCCTAGGGTTGGCCCAACCCTATGGGGCTAGGGTTGGGTTCGGGTCATG
>JAQFYB010000986.1:0-39284 GCA_034694085.1 Pogonognathellus longicornis
CTATGCACACGTTAAGAAAGATTGATGATAAATTTCGTATTGCGTGTTGAGCTGGTGGTGAAGGCGAAGGTAAACTTTTACCTGCTAGTGTTTCATTGTCCGGGGAGTCCGTGATGGAAAATTTGCGTTAGTCTTTTGCATTTACCGTTAAGAACTCAAGCTTTCACTTGGTTTCCTTTCTGGTTACGTAGGGCAGGGCTCACTTGACAATGACAACCCCATATGTATATATACAGTGCAGATAATGCATAGCACCAGCAGAATATATACACAATCATTTATAATTTAAAGGTATTATTTTATGTCAATACTTACTTTCCTTTCTTGTAGTCGCAAGCCCAAGCTGCAGTGAAACAACAGTCCTTGAGGAATTACGATCCCTGTAGAGTCACAGTACTCTTCATTCAATGGATGAGTCATTTCAAAGGCTGCATGTGTAGCAGTTTTAATGGAAATTCTAGCTGAAAGTGAGTTTCAAAAAAGGGTTTCGTGAACAAATGCACTACAGGATAAATACCAGTTCAAAGTACATTAACCAGATCTTTTTTATAACCATCCAGATAGGAAATACTTGTGCTGCGATGTTTCTAAATGTTAAAAAAAATGTTGTACATACATAAAAGCACGACCGTGATGCAAGCATCGATTTAAATTAATTAAAGAATGTCAAGAATGCAAGAGGAAAGCAGAGGAATGACTTTAGTTTTCTGTGACGAATACTTTTACAAATTACAGTACATGATCAGCATAGCTTAGTTAATTTTATAATGGTAAATCGATGGGAATATTTTATGACTCCCAAGGACTCTTATGTCATTTTACGGTTTCCTATTTGGACCTCTGAATTGCACTGCAAAGGAATTATTTTATGATTCTCAATACATGGTTGCTGAACTCATTCACAGTATTTCACAGTGAACGTCTGTCCTACACAATGCTGTAAAATCATATAAATGCTACTTATTCCGTGTGTGTTTTATATGGATTTGAGCTCATTGAGCATGGCATACACACAATATACTCTAAGCTCTGTGGATTTCATTTCAGTTGAGCAGAAGAACTGGGAATAAAGTTCATAATATAATTCAGCTACTTTTACTTTTACTCTAAGTGGATCTGGGAGAAATTATGGTTTACAGTAGTGTAATATCATGTCATGTGAGCCAAATAAACTTTCATGTATGCCCCGACCAACCTCCCAACCTTTAAACAGAGCTGGTTGTATGACTCAACTCACTCGAGCTACTCCACTGTAGTATTAGATGCTTTGTAATTTCTTAGTTCAAGATTTGTTTAGCAATGAAATACTCAGACTCAGACGGAATTAAGTACAGCCAATTCGATGCATCGGGCTACTACGACCTTTACTTATCGTAATTCAAGCAACGCATTGCACATAACATGAACATGTCTTTAGAGGTAATTCGCAAAGTTATTTGAACAGAACAAACATAACTTTATTGAACTATTTAAGTTGGCTCACGTGATAACACCCCAATTTACATCGTCTCCAATTTCTTCTCAGCCAATAAAACTATGCAGCAAGCTTATTAAAGGCAACAAATTTTATACTAAGACCTTCATTTGCGAAATTGTATTTATTTTGCGAATTGCCCATATTTGGGAAGGTATAGGCAGATAAAAGAGAAAAGTATCAATATTAATGATGCTATTATTGCTACTTTCATAGTTCATGTATAGTTGAAAAATTAAACAGAATTCATGGAATGCCCAGATAAATATTTTATAAAGCAAACTTGCTGAATCACTACTTACACTTGCCATAAGTTTCTATGTTATCCCATGAATAAGCATTACTTTAACTTTTAATGATTATTAAAATCTGTTCCACTAAAATGCTTAAGTATGCATTCAAGGGCAAACATAATCCACACATTCCAGTTAAGACGTATTTGCTAATTAATTTTACTCAGGTAGCTACTTTATTTTATCAGCTACATGATTCTCATACCTACCTGTAGGTATAAATTGATTAGCTGCATAATGCATACAGCAAAATTCAATTTTAAAACAGGGTTAGTTTGGAAGTGATTCTAGAAAAACATGTAAGGTATTATCATTGTGTGGGAGAATTTTGCTTACTTTTAGTGTCATAATGTGTATACAGCTCCGTATATTGTCTAATGATGTCAACCGCATTTTGGAGATTGGTTTAAAGGTAGGAGAAAGCTGATATTATGCTTAATTAAAAGTTATAGTTCGTTGGTTCGTATCCATTCCAATTCATTTTAGGTGTCACTGAGAACTGAGACCTAAACCAACATCATAATATACAGGGAACTCTAATGAGACAATTAAGGTCACACCACACGTGTCAAATTGTTTCACATCCAATTATATACATAATATTAGAGCTTTTCAAAGAGTACACTATACACAGTCCGCTATATTTATTATGTGTTTCTTCTGCTACGTTTTATTCGGTTCATATTACACCCACCACGTTGGGAAACAGGTGAAGACAGTGTGAGTTATAAACTACATACAGCAACTAAAGTAAATTAGGATAGGAAATCGATTCCGGAGAATGGGATCTGCTGTGACATGTCGTGTTGTGTCTTGTCACGTAACATGATGTGTCTTCCGATAGCAATATTTAATGTATTAGTTATGTAGTTATGTGTGTAGCAAACTAAAGTGCATGCATCAACTTTGATTTACTTTTACCAAGTACTACGCTTTCTCCCATAATGTAATAATAATAAAATCGTGTGGTTTAGATTAGAGGATTCGGTGGTTCTAACCATAAATGTACTTTTCACATACCTACTTCATACGTCAGTGTAGATGCAATTTGCATGTTTCATTTCGTCGCCGAGTTCTTGTGAATCATCGCATGTTGTAATCAAAACATGGATAGTAAAGTGAGTATGCTTTGTCTCTAAGAAATGGTGATAAAAATGCTATAAATTATTATTGCTAATAAACTAAAACTTGTAGTAGAAAAAGTTTTAACACTTTTATCCTGAATCCTTCGTTATATGCATTCTATATACAAAAGTATAGAAAGGATAGGATTAAAAAGCTCGTGGCAAAGTCACAGGGTAGCCAGACATTGAAGAAAAGAAAATAATGTAGCTTTACTATAAATATACACAAACTGCGGGGTATCTAAGCACAAACAATAACTTTCTTCCTACTGGCTACGTAGTATAATTTGGAGTCAAATTGAATGTATTTGCAATATTAATTATATAACATACAATACTGTATAGAGGGGGCATTTAACCCCCCTCCGCAGGAAATCCCAAAAAACTGAATTTTCAGAGTGAGCCATGTAGTATTGTTTAAAGTATGCAAGAATTTCAAGCATTTTAGGTTGATTTTGGCTTTGACCAAATGATATTTGTTCTTTACAGGTGTACGCAATAATACTCCACCTGATATTTGCATTTGTATCTCATACTATTGGGGCTTAGCCCTCCCCGAAATAGAGTCACAGATACGGCCTTGAATACATACATACAATTTTCAACACCTTGAATTCTATTGAAAAATATTCTTTTGTTTCTTCGTTATGGAATAGCTTTGGTTTCATATTTCTTTGTATCTATTACGATTTGTACATTTTTGCCAACGATTCGTTAAGAAAAGACTTTTGCGTCATTACCCTACAATATAAATAGAAGAATCCCATTAAAAACTGTATAGTAAAAGGTGTAGGAGATTGAATTCTTTGCAGAACAGAAGTTTGTGTTTAGACTTGATTCTTGGTCTAGACTAGAGCGTAGAGACTACAGACGATGTGTATTGTGTGTGAAAGGTGACTACCTATAGAAAATTGGTCAATACTTGTAATACAAGTAGTCTGAAGGAGAGCTGTTGTAGTAAGCATGTAAAATTCTGACGTATCCAATTGTGGTGAGTTGTAAAGAAGACAAGTTGTAGCTCTAACTCAGTCAGTTGCACAACTTTCTAAGGAATTCATTGACTTATTACCACTGACTTACTGCTTTACTCTATGTTTTGTCTTGTCGACTGTCTGAGCTCTGAACCTACAGACAGAACTTGGAATTTGGAAGCCTTGAGAAAATTGAATGAGCCTGTTCTCTCGTGCTTGTGCTAAAATGGTATCCTTATATGTTTTATGCTCCATAGTATAAACTGTCTGAGATATTGTCTACCTGCTGACATAAGTATGTAGTATATCTCTCGCTCACTATGTACAAAAACTGATAAAAGTGCAGTGACCGTATTTGTATCAACTATACAGCCTTAGATGCATTGAGAAAATGTTTTTAGTGAAAGTGACTCCGGGAAAGTTTTGAAAGGAAAAAGGATGAGACGCGTGAGTTGCTTTTTCTTTTGCACTACACTTTAGTACTGTTGCTAATGTAATGTAGAACACAAAGACAGAACAATGTCATGTTCTGTGTACGTTCTTTCATCTAGAAATTCCACCTTTCTTTTTCGCCTTTACTACTTTAATAGGTGTGATGCGAAACAACTGGTGCTAAAATAATGGAACTTATACGACAACTGTACTGTAACATTGTCTCATGAACCTTCTCTTTCTTACAGGCAATTTCTGAACCCATTCAAATACTAATTAGTCTCGTTTGTTACAGATAAGTCAACCAACAACATTTCGATAGCTTGTGACACGAAATTAATTTATATAAGCGTACAAGGCTTATAGAAAAGGCAAGAAAACATCGACCTAGCCTTGTAGAGTGCTTTGTGACTTGAATCAACGGAAACACCTACTATAATTTAATTTTATTAGTACTCCCAATGCACTACTAAAGATAAGTTGTAAGGACTTAACAGGATAACAGGCTAAAAGTTAACATGAAATGTAGTTGCTTTATCTTAAATGTCCATTCGACTGACCATACTCGTCTTTCATGATTCTTGTCAATCTTGTCTTCAGTCTTCTGCCACTTTCATTCCTACCTACCTACTACCATTAGTTTTCTGAGACATACAAATGCATTTTGTCTTATTGTCATACATAAATAGGTGCAATCTACTAAACGTAGTATATATGTAGTGTAGTGCCTTCCTTCAGAAATTATGATCATGACTTGACATCAAAATAAATGGAATGACTCAATGTAATGTGCATGAGCACAGTTGAGTAAATACTTTCATACTTTGTGTCGTGAGAAACCTAAGTTACAAAGTCTTGCTCTTCCTATTCAATTCATCCAATCATACTTGTTATAATTAGTAATGCTACAACGAACTGTAAATGTGCCTTCAACTAAAATGTATATAGTACTGTTCTATGTATTTGTTCGGACAAAACGATACACTATTACCGTCAAAATTCATTGTGTCTTTCATGGAATTGTTAATAGTAGAATACTACTAATTAGGAAATGGAAACAGCCTGTTTATTCATACAACAAGCAACGTATATTTCCATATTGAAGTAAACCAAAATGGAGAAATACAAATAAGTACAATACATTGAACTCACACTTACAATCATTCCCACAATACGACTCAACAACTCGTGTATTCTTTCAACTACCTGGTATGAATTAATTAATTCTGTATTACAGAAAATGTGAAAAATAGTTAAAGAATGTAAAATTAGGTATCTGATAAGCTGAAATAGTAATACATATAATAGGTGCCTAATACCTAGACTGTAGTGATTCATACCCACTTCATTTTGTCGTATACACCGATGTAATAATTAAAATAGGTATTTAGGTAGGTTAAATAAAATTCAATTTTTTCTGTGAATCTATATAGGTACCTAAATAACTAATAAATATGGTGCGCATAACAAATGCAAATGGTTATTCTGCAACTGTTTGTTTGTATTGAAAGTGATGAACTTTGCACATTCGCATTCGAAAGAAAGAAACTCGGGTACATCTTGCTTCTTTCGTATTTATTTGCACGCAACGGTTTAGCAACTTGCATGTTGCTGATGCAGAAATTATGTATTGGTTTCTTTTTGTCTACTACTACATTACTACTACAAGAGTAGTAGCAATGACGTACGTGGGTTCGGTTGTAAGGCAGCAACTCATAGTAAAATTTATTTCTGGAGGTGAAAATAGAACTGTGTGTACCTATTAGTCGCTAAAGGTTTTGCTGCTCTGAAAATGGAAACCAAGGACGCAGAAGCACATGGTACTTAAGTTACAAACATGATATGAGAGACATACCTACAAGTAGAGAGCAAACCTATAGATGTAGGTATACAGATATATGCAATGTTTAAATTGAATTCGTGTAAAAAGACAATTCGTGTGATGTTTGTAGTGGATGCTATGTAGTATGACTTCTTTATGTTTACATGCACATGTCGATAAAGTGTAGCTAATCTATGATGATGGTAAGTCTGGAGTGACAATTGAACTGTCGAGATGAATCGAGTGAAGCTTCCGCTGGCAACAGATCATTGACAATCTTTTCCAGTTTCCTAGTTTGAAATAGACTTCTAAGTGAGAATTCTAATTGAGGTTCTCGAAATGGAATTCACTGAACAGTCATTTAATCAGCAGCTGTCATTCTACACAGGCTCATATACACTTCAGAATGGTATTTTACACAGCGTGTTTCCTACATGTTTTTAGCAAATGTATGCGGAATTCAAGTACAAATTGGTTCAAAGGGAATACAAACAGAAAAGAGCCGACATGACAAATCAGAGGGAGAGCTCCGTTTGGCTTTCAGTTGTGGTTTTTGTGGAATTGGATATCTGTAATGGCTAGTGGTTACTACAAAGAGCTATAGGAAAATGCAAGTTGCATGACAATGTTTAGAGTAAAATGTAGTAGTCGATAAATATTTGCTTTAAGAGTCGACTCCAGTCTTTCGAGTGTAACAACTATGCATGCTATACCATTTGGCTATCTCTATAGCTTGCGACTATCCTCACATTCAACACTTAACAATTTACACCAAAATTTACATGTAGTTTTCGAGTGTGTATCATTGTAACACTACTATTTACATTTTGATTTGATTTGACCAGCATTGATAGTATTGATACGACCAACAACATAACCCTAGTGTCACATTAAATACTTATTAGTCAATAAGACAGGTCCAAAAGGCATCTTTCCAACTTATACCCAGGGGGAGAGTGGGTTTCATTGTTTTTAGCGGGTTAGGTCAGGCCACGGGAGTGTGGGGACGGAGCCCCCACTTTCTTAACAGAACACATAATATTTTATTAGCTGGATATTTATGATGAATTAAACAATTTAATTATTAATTTAGTTTTGTTCACGGTTTTTACACTTTCCTTGTAATAGTCGTCGTATAGTAATGGATTCATTGTGATGTATCTCTCCTTCATTCTAAAGGCAAACAAAACAGTATTTTAGTATCGTATTGCACAATACCTTCATTTATTTGTCTGGTCTATGTATAGTAGTGTTTGGGGATAACGTTGTTTTACATAGTGGATGCGGATATGGATTTAAGGATGATTGTATGGGATGTAATTGCGATGCTATGTTGCTGTTTTGTTAGTGTGGTGCTAGTATGTCTGTGTGTGAAGGCATTTACACATATTTGTCTCGTAGTACGTGATGTAGGATTGCAGCATTTGCGGAATTGAGCTCTGGACCTTGGTTGGCCAATAGAGGTTTACACTTTTGTGATATTTGTACAAGCCATGTTAGCTTTCTGCTGGTGGACATCTACTGCAACGTAACAAGATGATGTAAAGAATAAGTAATGATATGTAGGATAGAATACAAGTAGAGGGTGAACCTAATTGTGCGACAGTTTCAGTACTATACTTTAGTACTAGTGTTCCTTTGCTAATTCCCATAGTATTGCTCTTTCCCAAAGTACTACAACGAATGAGAATTAATTCATGAAAGAATCCACATACCTAGTAGATATTGTATACTAGTATAAACAAAATACAAATGTGAGATAGTAAATTGTACTGTGTAAATATTGAGATACATCATTTTATTGCATCATTTTATTGCATCATTTTATTTGATTTGAAATTTAATGTGTCTCATTTCATTGTATTTTGTTTTTGTTTAGTTGTCTCAACTGTGGTGTGTTGACATAAATTGACATGATGTGGCATTGATGTAGATATGTATCATGAAAATGTTTTACAAGTCTATAACTGAATACATCTGCATTATGATACGATAGTGATAGTGCAGAGATAGTCAAACAAACAATATAAATTGAATGGGAAGTTGTAAATGTGTGGGAAAGACAGCGAGTTGAACTCAAGGACGGCTGGATCAAACATTTGCTACGATTTTCTGGCAAAGGCTGCTGAAAGTAAAGCTATCGGCACACAGCAACGAATTTATTGACGAATATTTTTTGGGTGGAAAATGTGGAAAGGAAAGAAACGACTTTTTGATGTGATGCAGTGGTTTATTATATTTAGTTTACGAGAAATATTTGGCAACTGTCATCTACTCAGAAGGAACTACGCTAAGAAAAAGAATGAGAGTAGTGTGGCGTGTCCTGGCATGAGTTGGTAGCTGTTAACATTGGCAAATGAGTTGAATGGAACACCAACTAATGTGTCAGCGTAAGTATCACATACACTAAAACCTAACTAAAGGATACCAAGACTAACCCTTCATATCACATACACTTTACTTTGCACTTCACAGCATATACGATACATTATCTACACACTTCATGTGCTTCTACTACAATTGCACTTAGACTTCCACGAGTACCAAACCAACTACTAATATTTAATCCAATCCAATGCACCCAGAATCTCACTTGATTGAGTGTAGTAATTATAACTGTGTCTGCATTCATAGTAGATTAACTATTACTACACATTACACACTACACCGTTCAAGTACAAAAACCAACAAAGTTTTCGTTTTCAGAACGGTTTGCCGTAAGTAGTCAGAGTTGTAGTTACTAGTTACGTAGAGTGGCAGAAAAACAGTGCATATAGCTTTAGACTTTAGAGATATCATAACCCCTGAGCTAAAGCGATGAAGAGCGTGAAAAGAAGAGTTTATACAGTAAGTACTGCAAGTGTGTGAAATAATGCGAGTTTTGGGAGTTTAAAAATACACTTAGTTGAAGCTTGTTAAAGCATAGACTGCAAAATACACCAAGTTAACTAAAAGTTAGCTGAACGTCTTGTTCTGGGTGTGATATAAGAAATAAGATGTATCTAATTTGAAATCTGAACTGTGAACTAGTCTGATCTGTTAAATCAGAAGGAGAAGAGGAAAAAACATGGAATTCTCTTGTCATTCTTTAGAGAACTGTCTTGTGATTTACATAAGCATGTGATTGATGTGAGCATGCTTATGTAGTACATACGTACATTTCTTTTGTCAGTCCTCCTCCTAGGAATTAAAATGAACAAATAACTTGAAATTCATTCTTGCTTAGGATTGCACAACAACAGAATATTACGAATACTGTAGATTAAGTCGAGATATTTTCAATGATTACATTGAAATGCTTAGTCCTTTGTTGTATTGTTGTACAGAAAACATTTACTGCAGTATCGTATGCATCAGCTTTGTAATGTTGCTGAAAAAATATACAACAGAATTTACTAACAAAAGACTACTGTATGGAAATAGTAGTAGTACTTTCGTGCAAAAGTGCATCTTTATTTATGAAGCACAAGCAGTACTATAATAATAACAGCATATTGTTTAGAGCATGCATGTAATGTATGTATTCTATGTTATAAAATAGTGTGCTTATCTCCAACAATAAAGACTGCAATGAAAACAAAGTTTCTACAATAAATTCAAGTAGGAGTGCTGAAAACTTCATCGTCATGTTTTGAGCATTAAAATTGCCAAAGTGCATGCATGTAGTAAACACAAGAGCACTACTGATATATTAATCTGTAGTGTGGAACGATTTACAAAAGTGCACGAAAGATTACATACAATGCAAGTTTGCAGGACACTGTGGTTAGATGCACTGACCTAAAATGACACCTACGGCTGGATTCATTATTTTGATAAAAATGTAAAGGTTCATTGGTTGGATGTACATACATAGCTGTACAGCCATACAACAACACACAAGTCAAAATGTAAAAAGAATTAGGAAAGGATAAAAAAATAGTTGTTTAGATTTTTCAATTGTCATATAAGGACGTGTAAATGTAGAGCTTTAGTTGTTAGTATGGACAGATGATGTAGAGTGATCGAGTCCATCGCTTTGCATCTCCTGTAATTTTTAATGTGTGTGGGTTGAATGGAAAGGTTTGGAGTTGTGACTTGTGTTGTGTTGTGAGATGAATCACATGCTTAATTTAGTTCTTTCCTGAGCAACATGCTATTAGGTACACTGTACTAGTATTAGTGCTTTAGGACCACATTATAATAACAGCTTTGTTCAAAAGTTAAGCCCATGCAGACACATTTGCATTTTCCAGATATTAGATGTGTACAATGCTCAATAGAAATGCTTAGTGGATGGAAGGAGTTGTAAATTCAAGACAAACATCAAGCTATAGACAGAGAGCGATGACATAACTCCCCTCACCCCACCAAATTACATTGTTTGCTGTTTATATGGAGGAGGATGGAGTTGTTTTGACATGACATTTATAACCCTGATGTCACGATCCGACTTAAACAGACTTTCCCATTATATACCATCATATATATTCTCTGGCTGCATTTTGCAGTACTAAAATTCATAGTAGCATGGTATGGTATACTGTAGTGGTGCATGGTGGTGGTAAATAACATGGAGTCCCTAACTTTAAGTTCCGAATAACTTCTGTACATTTTCAACAAAGTAAACTGTTTGCTTGTATAGGAGATTCCATTGTAACTCAGTGTGGTTTACGAGGCTTAAGGAATTTTTCTTTGAACAGATAATGCATGTCATTTGTTAAGAAGATTTGGAGTTGTTAGCAGTTAGCTAAGTAGTCGTTCCACATTGTAGTTCTATGTGTACAGCTCGCATTAGGTTATGCATAATAATGCCAACCATTATACCCTTCTTGCAACAAAATTCTATTAAACATCACAACTCAATACCAAAGTACTACTATTGTGAAGTCTTGTGTTTAGTTTGCTATACTAATATTATATCGTGGTTAATATTTGCATGTAGGTATGATACATTCTTGTTTGTTACTAGTTACTCTAAAGCTAAGGCTACGCTAAAATATATAGGAATCGGGCGTGTCTTATGATATTTAAATTACTCATTGTAAGTTTCCATGTTCCTGCATGCAAATAACAGTCACATTCAGATTTAGTAAAATGAAAGTAGTGTGTAACATGCATTTTTCGAATTAATATATAAAACTGCATTGCATTTACTACACTTTTCCATAGATCTTGCAACCTTTTATGTGCGAAATGGTTACAACTTTTTCGTTTTGAAGGAATTATGATATAGTACATACATAGGGAGAGGTACCTAAGGAAAAGTTTGATCGCGTACACGTACCAAAGTATTTTCTTGTTGTGTTCCTTTAATTGAGTTTTAGTAATTAGAAAGGAACACGATTCGCGTAGTTAATCATGCATGTGCATGAAAGGTTTCTGAGGGTTTAAATTATTCACATCGCACTATACTGCTGCTGTTGCGTTCATAAAACGTGTGACAGTAACTTAATAATTAAGAGTAACAGCTCTGTCTTTATGTTCAAGCCAAACCTACTACTTACTCTGATGATGATAATATGGCACCTATGAACGAGTAACTAGTTTGTCATTAACATAACAGACACATATAATGTACGTTACATTTTTATCCCATTGCATTAGGTACACTATGTACACTCTTGTAAAATATGTGTAGTAGTACTTAGAGCATTACGCTGAGGTGCACCAAAGCAATGATGATATATTTCACTGGTGTAAGTCAAAGAGCATAATTTAGCACAGTCGAGTCGTACATAGAATACCAGAGAAATTTTGTAAGTACTACTACAGCTACTACTACTACGTGATGCTATTGAAATACAGTCAGTGCTTTATTGCCGGGTAAAGTGAAGATATAGGTATGCAACTGCGCTTCACGATACGAATGATTTATTATAGCAAAGCTTTAGTTATTTTGCAGTTGAAAACTTGTATGCCTTGCCTTCAGTTTCGTTGTCTGGGCTTAATCAGCAGCCTGTCGGCTTCATTCATCCTTTGGAAGAGTTTTTAAGCCTCGCAGTCACAAGGCACACTATAACCAATGCTAAAAGCTAATAAGAAATAACACAGCACCTCAGTCTCTATAGCTAATGGTTGGTAATGCAGTTTTAATTTTCTGATTTCACAATAAACTGAAACCATAAAAGAAAACCTCCAGATATCATTGTACAACCCAGGAACCCATGTTAGAAAATCTTCAAGTCGGTTACGTCACTTCAAATGTAAAAGAAGCAACCAAACCAATGGAATGCTAATACTTTTATACATATAGCAAATGCACTGCATTTCTAGTGCAGAATTGTCTGAGACTCAGAGGCCCTACAATGCACACAGCATACAGCAATAAAGAGAGAGAGAATAGTCCGATTCATTTATAAATGTATTCATAGTGCGCTGTTTCTTTCTGATTTTTTAGATTTTGATTTAATTTTATTTCTGTGACTACTGCTCCCGCTAAGCTGTGCTGCTAACATAATGGTGTTCTTTCTAAGGTTGAGACTGACTGAGAGTTGCTTTTCTTTGCTGGCTGGCTGACTGTTGCATTCTCCGAATAAAGATCTCGTCATTACAAATGTTTTGTTGTGTGTTGTAGTAGCAGTGTGTAGTTTGTGGTTATAAATAGTGCATTCGTATAAGTTGTAATGCTAGTAGTAGTAGTGTGGTGCTGTAATGTAGTGGGACACATCATTGAATAGGATAAGGTGAAGGTCGACTCACACTACAAAGTTTTCATGGTGTACATTTTTCGGTATAGTAAGTAGAAGTAGAAACACAGCATGGAGCTAGCGTCAGCATAAAGACGGGTATTACACAGTGTAGTCAGTGTGGTGTGTATTCATTTGAATAGTTTTTCGTTCGTTCGTTCGTGTGGTGCATTGTATACTGTATCAGTAGTTTAGTTGCAATACTTAAAGGTGTACTACATAGCTTTAGGTATGTATTACACTATACAGGCAAAAGGAAGCTTAGTTAGAACTAGCTGTGCCATTATAATTCTGCAAATACCTACACGCTGTTAGTTGTTGGATTATTTCTTCAGATTATTCTGATACGTTGTAGTAGAGTATATTCACATAGTCGTAAACAAAGGAGTGTGGTGCAGCCCTACATGTTTCTGTTAGCTATGCATGTAGTTAAAGTAAATTATAGTACTTGTGTAATATGTACATAGTACGAACACTTTGATGCTATACTTTATTTATACTAAGGACTCAGGAATGAAAAGATCAGAGCGTCTAACTATTCACGGGGAAATGTCAAAGGTGAGAAACATTTATCACAAGTTGAATGCAGAAAGGTAGTGGGATATGTTATGTATGTGTTCTTGGATATTCACACACATACACACACATACACACACACATGGGATAAAAGTATGAAGAGGTAGAGGTATGTTATGTTAGTTGCAGAAATAACTTGGCAGTAGAACACCTACAAATACAACCTAGAGACGGATACAAAATACTATTCGTCCTTTTGTGGTCGTTTGGTATAGTAAAGTGATTTGGATGGATGTACCCGAGAGACAGTTCTGTGACTTTCTCTGTATATTATCCACAGTTTATGTACACATGAGCACGTTCTGTATTACCAATGTATTACCATATTACTAACAATAAGACTAGAGCAAGAACAGCAGACGGAATACCCGTGTGTTCCCTAATGGTAAATAAACATTAGCATTTGCCAAGTAACGTTGTAGAAATTCCGACACGGGAATAACATTTTATCGCTCATATTCGTATTACTACTGTACTTGTACCTACTGTAGTGCCGGAATGAATGAAAACCTAATGTCGCTCCCATTTCGTCTTCCGAGAGACGTAAAAGTGAGTTTGAGTATTTGTAGTGGATTCCGATAACACTGATTTAAGTAACGGTGGGATTGAAGCTGTTTCGTTGTCAACTCTTTATTTACCCATTTTAAGAACTCCACTATAAGTACCTAGACGTATTACATTTTACGGCAGTGCATTATTGTAGTACGTATCCTTATCCTTACTAATACTTACTTACATTTATGTAGTGTCTCCTCTTTCTTTGCCTATTTTTATTTTATGTATTTTGCAATACACAAAATCCTCCTTCGCAAGGGTGGTACCTTAACTATCTTGCAAATTTTATACGCAGTATTTTCCTTGCTAGGTTTACATCTCATAGTTACACTCTCTGAGTTGTTTTCAAACTAAGGGCTTTAGTTTGCTGTGTTAAGAGAGCAATGACAAGCCATCTTTCAAAATTTAGGCAATACTTGCATGGTAGAAGAAAACATGTTGTGGGAGTTGGTTGTAAGTTAAGTAAGGAGTAATAGTGTTTTCGGAGACAAAAAAACCTATTCGTAATATACGAATTCGTGGAACAAAAGACTAGGTCGGGGTAATGGGGAAAAGAGAAAATAGCAGCAATGCAAGTGTACACGAACAAACTGTAAAAGTGTATGCGGAAGAATGCTTTTATGTGTACTGTGTTCACCAGACTGCACAAGGGAAATAGAGAGAGACATGTACAGGGTAGCCTGCAAGTCCCACATGAACTTTATTAACACATTTACCGCATAATTAATTCGCATCGCTCTTTACTTTCTCGACATCCCACTATCAACTGTCAAATTTCAGAAAGCATGAGTGTAACCTATCTGAAAATGTCACTACTCAAATAAATATGTAGTTTGAAATGCAGTAATGTTGTCAGATCTATTTTGCACAAAATTTAGTTAGTGAAATGTTCATTTATATTTACATTCAACTTTAGATATAGTAGGTACTTAGGTATGTAGCATACATAATAAAATATGGAAATTGAATGAAATCTGCAATTATTAAATTGTTGTATTGACCAATTGGCCTTTTTGGAACCTTTTCAAGATGAATATTTTACGAGTGACTACTCTGAAGTTTTCACTATTTTCTAATTTTTTCATGGTTGGATAGCTGTAGGTACTGAAAATTACAATCGTGGCAATCGTGCCTAAATACATGGAAGATTAATTTTTTTTAAATGACATTTGTAATTATTTATTTGCTGATACGGAACAAGCTGGTTCGATATAAAATGTGTATGCAATGGACAACTGAAAATATTCTGAAACTTCTAGAACATCATGTACATAGAAGAGCAGCTTCTGCATGTGCTTATATACGAAGGCTTTTATTACAACATGACATTATTTCAGCAGCGTTGCTTTCAAATAAGTGCTATTTGTTCTGTTCTACTGGTGTATAGTGTAGATTGTACTACTACTTACCAGTTGCCTGGTTGTGTGTCTATAGAGTGGATTTCAAGATTCCTGGCATTACTGTTATTCAAGCGAAGTATGTGTGTATGTAGTATATGTGAACTATATGTAGGAGATCAGGAAAGTTGTGGTGAGTTGTCTGCATCTGCAGTGTAATGTGAAGGAGTAGGGATACATGTGAGAAAGAGTAACAGGATTCGAGATTAAAGCTCCAATCCTGTCCTGTAAGGCTAAGAGTCAGCTCTGAGTTGACTTTAAGTCGCTGCGATGTGCACCACAGAGATCACAACCAGTGATTTGTGTAAAACGCAGAGCATTGTTTGTCTGCTTTCTTCTTTAGTCACCTAGTAGTGGCATATAGCAGGGATGGGCTCCACCCGTTTACATTCCACACGCATTGTGTCGCAGTGGCTTGAGAAATACACGATCCTGTATCTATTTTGACTTCTACTAAGATTCAACAAAGATTAGTTTTACAACCCACAGGATTAATGATCACGATCCCGATCCTTGATTTAAATATGTTTTATACTCCTGGCCTGGCTCTAAGAACATGTGCCTACCTAATAAAATAATGAGTACTAGGTACTAATGTCATAGGTATTTCACGTGCAATTAAACACAAACAACGTGATTGAAATAAATTCATGCTCCTTCATTCCTTTTAATTCTTAAAATCACTCATCATTTTATTTCAATGTAATATACAGCAGTTGCATGAAGCCAGTTGCCGCAAATTGAATGTTTTAAATGTTGATCAGACATCAGAATGTGTTATAATTCGTGGACGACTCAATGCACACATTGCAATAAGATTACCAAAGGAAAATGAGTGAAGTTTTTCTGAAAGCTAAAATTCAATAAAACGTACTTAGTCTTAGTTTTTAGACATGTATAAAGCCAAGTTGTAAGTGCCATTACTTTTAATTGAAAATCCTAGCCCTTCATATGTACGCTACATAAGCGTACCTAATTTAGATCTTTTTGCTCATTTTCGTTAAGCTTCCTCTTTTATCTGTAGAGCATGGACATATGCCATGGTTATTTAGATGGTAGCTAGTTTGGGTAATAAGAAAAGTTAAGTTTGATGGAGCGTGTATACTGATGCTATGTGTAAGATTAAGAGCAATGCAATGGAATTGAAGGATTTTTTCGGACTTCTTTGAGAGCAAGGTTTGAGACGGTTGCAGTATTTCTCGTTTGGTCACTCACTTTTTTCAATAGGTCATTCAGAACATTCGCTTTGATTCGTTATAGCACAAAAACAGATATCTATATTACATAGTCCTCATTATTTTCTAAAGATAGCTTCCTTATTGTTAAAAATTTATGCTGACGAGTCTTGTTATAAAGCGGCTATAGACAATCTAAGCAAGTTGTTTGCCACTTTGTAACGATTTGACGCGTCTCCTGAAGAGATATAGCACTAATAAAGGCGTTCAGTCTCGTTTATTAACTTTTGAACTCTGGTGACAGAAGTCTATGATCTGAGACAAGGTTGACATTTGATAGTAACACTATAATATTTTTAGCAATGTGTCCAAAGAAGCAGCTCACGACAATTGCAGTCTTCCCATTCCCCTTTTATCTGAGAAAAGTGAGAGAGTGAGAGTAAATGAACGAACTTGACATGATTTCTTGGGAAAGTTAAGAATTGTTTTGTTACTTTGCTAACAATAATATACAAATGTCACTTGAACAGTATAGTCACAATGCTAGTAACATTAAGTATATCCATGCCCTAACATTAGTATTTTTATTACTGTGTAGTATAAGTACACTACTACATAGTACAAACATTACTCTGTTAGCCCTTGCAGCAGAAACGTGTCTCTTTGAATACTTAAATGAGTTGGTATTGCCATCGCAAGGGGTATTAGCCTGTGAATAGCCGTCTGTATGTATAAGAAGGTAGAATTTTAGTAGTTTTGTGTGAGTAAGTAGTTTTAGTATGAGTTGAAGTGCTAGGTGGATATGTGTAGTGGATTGGAGCATTAGTATGTGTGTGGACAACAAAGTCTTATATAAAGGCGGGTAGATAAGTGAGCCCTGGAGGAATAGGCAGCAAGACTTCAGAAGAATAAATGAATGAAGTAAAAGATAGTCGGAGGAAATGGAGAAAGTTGACGCAATGTTGAGGAGTGTGTTGATGGGAAGCGATTATATTGGCGGAGAAAGCAAACTCGGAGGAAGGAACGAACCGGGAGAAACTAAAGAGAAAGTGCTTCACCGAGAAAGTTTTTGCAACGGATTATGAATTACAGACATTTACTGGATTTTTTCAACTTGAGTGCTTATGTGGACTTGTAGGTTACTGTCTCTAATGCACAAAACCCTGCCCGCTTTTAATGTTATGTGTGTGCACGGTATGAGTAAAGTGCACACTCATTTTCCCTCCGAATCAACTACACACGATACATGGAATGTTCGCTTGTACTAAGCATGTAGCTATATACTACAAAGGCCACATTTACTACCACTGCATTCTCCTATATGATGTATATATACGAGTATTGTATTGCCAGGAAATATATGTAGGGAATAAAGTGAATATTTCCTCTTAAGTCCACCCACTGAGTCAGTTCCTGCTTCTCTCCCAGCTTTCTCCTTCCCACATTATTTTATCTTTTTGTAGCCACATTTGATTCTAATGATATATAAATATTCTCAAGAGTGTACCTACATACAGTACTACAGATATTTCATGTGTCTAAATTCGCCTAAGGAGTTTTTCATATCAAAAAAAATCAAAATATATGTAAATTGCATAATATTCATGAACTGTACATAATATGTCGTGTGTATTTTATTACAGCACTGTTCTTTGCGGTTATTTTACGGTGAAAGTAGATAATACTATAATAATAACACTTTCAGTATTTTGTGGCTGCTATTTATACTACTGGGATTATTTTAATTAGCTAGAGGTATACATAAAGTGTGTATGATAATTTGTGTAGTAAAGTATGTTAGTATAGGGATGGAATTTGATACCTATATTAAAAGATTATGATAGCTACCTATGTATAATGCATACAGTGTGATATCTGATGTAATTTATTAGTCATGCTAAAATAAGTAAGTCAAGTCTTCAAGTCTCATTTAGAAAAGTAACCAAGTCATTTTCGTGCTACATTGTGTGGGTGAGTGTGATTAATTGTTTTGTCTTTTCACGTAATAAAATATTTAAGTCTGAGTGTTTAAGATCACACATTCGCTACTATAGGGAGGCATTTCAAAAGCGGATATGCGTTGCTATTCTGTCAGAATAATTGAGATTGGACTTACTGTTATTAAAAGCGTGTCGTTTGTTTCATCATGTGAAAGTTAAATGTTCTTGGAAGAAACAAATGCTTGCGCATAATTTCTACATTTACCATGTCAAATGTCTAGCTTTCTATTACTCATGGAAGTAGGCGACTGCTCTCCTGGTTGTGACTGGCATGGCAGTGAAATTAAAGAAACGGGAGCAGCTAGAAACTTGATTCCCGCTGTCTACTTCATGTAATAAATAATCTGATTTAAGTTGACTTTGCTGCTACAACACTTTAGAATACCCAGTAATTCAATCATTCGAATACACTAGTGAATAAAAATGTGTCACAGTCGTACTCTCATTTTTACTTGACTGGCAAACTGAATGTTTAACAAGAACATCTAAACTACATTAAATATTATAGTAACAACTTTGCGTAACATTTTTGCATTTTTTTGGTGTTAACACTTACAAGACAAGATTATTAAATCCTCAAAACATCTTTGTGCTATAATGTAATATCTGTGTAATATAGAAACGTTATCATATAATAACTTGTACAACAATGTGATAAAAGTAGGATAAGCCTCCCAACCAACGTTATTCAAAGGAATAAATAATATTGCAAAAATGAAGATTGTTCGGAATGCTATGAGTCTGTGTATGTAGTCCCCAATTTTTGGTGCAATTCCAATCGAAGTACAAGATGGTAAATTTATTATGACGAAGCTTAGGTAGGTATAAGTCTGTAGGTATAAATACAAGTACAGCATTTTGTGATCCCATAACAGATATTTATTATGTTTCTGCCTGCAGCCAGCGAATATCCATACTTTTCGTAGTGTCTGTATTTATTTTAAAAATATATTTTTCAGGCATAGTATGATCCGATCCGATACATCTATTTATTTTCTTCATATTTCATTCTTGTCTAAACTAGTGTAATATATTGGCACAAAATCCATTGCACGTGTATCTAAATACACATAGAGATGAGACGGAATTCTAAAGGGCTAATACTGATCCGCCTCACTGAGATAACTATTCCATCATTCTAGATCGTACTGTATTGGACTGGATTGGAGTACGAAATTCTTTCTCTTTTGTACTTTAAAGTAAAAGTGTAGCCATTCATTGATCCATATGACAATGTACTTGCATAGGTTTGTATACAGGTTTTATTTATTTAGCTGGGAGGACATTACCGTTGCGTGAGCCAACAAGTAGTATTGGTATTTGAGATCCAAAAAAAAATTATCGCATCAGAGAAAGTCAATACTGATATAATTCGGGTGAAAGAAAGTCGGCGAGTTTATGCTGTTGTGTGTATTTGTAGCCTTTGCTCGTAAATAAAGCTTAATCATCAGCACATTATTCTTGTTGTACTTATCACGAATCCCAGATCTGTGTCTGCAGTTGATTCCCTTCGACTATAAACTCATATATTACTATTGGTAGCTCAGAAGTACAATGGAACATTGTGGCTATGAAACAACTCGACTAATAAGACATATAGAGCATGACTGTATCACATCACGAGTTGTCAAGTCACGTCACATCACATGCTGCTATGCTATGCTCCGCATCCTGTGAGAAAACTAAGTGGGTTGGCTTATTCTATGGGATAGGAGGAATACATTAAAAAGAACATAGCAGAAGAACCACTACCATAGGACACACACATACACATATCCATCTACAACATAATATAACATAGCAGACACAGAATTCAAGTCTACTACTAATACATACATACAAGACTTGAAAAGCAGCAGCAGCTCAGTTGAAGAGGAATGGAAAGCAAGCTGAGGAAATAATATCGATCACATTGTACTGTAGTGTAGTAATACATAGTAGTGTAGTGTATGTATGTGTGTATGTATGGAGTGTAGAGTGAAGAAAAAGGAAAACAGCCGAAAGAGTTGTAGTAGTCCGGGTAATAGTAGTCGTAGTGGTAGTAGTGCCTTTGATTCTTGTTTAGTTGGTGGCTAGAGGAAAGAAAACTGGTAAAGCTGATGTTAGCAATGTAAACTATAGGCGGGCTCAACTCGGCTTGTCTATGTAGTAGGCCAAACTCAAGTCAACCGGAGAAATGAAATGAACAACGGAGCTTTTCGGAGTTTTCTGTTTTGTTCCGTTGTCTGTGCTTTGTATTGTACACTGTATTATATTTTAGTGAGCGTGGAACGATAGGGTAGGTATGTAGTGTAGTGTTGTAGTGTAGTGTAATAGTAAGCGTCGTATGTGCGTTGACGAAGAAATGAAAGAATTTCCCAACACTGTACTTTGTTTGAATGAAGGCTTGTTCTGTATGCAATGCAGTATTGCACTCCTATTATTATTACTACTGTATACATATTTGTAGTCAATGTAAGTAGAAACTGAACTATAGCGGTGTAGGATTGCTTTGAATGTTAAAGACTATTACTGCTCAAACATTCATAGACTCTCAGTCTCAAAAGCGAGACCTAAACACGCAACTCACAAAAATATTCCTATAGCCATAGACCTGATGCTGTGTTGGGGACACTATTGTGACCTGGCCGTGACTACATACATACTGCTAGAGTAATAACCGTATACCATAACATAACCAAAGGATATAACGTAAAAACGTAACTATTCACAACGACCATAAGAGATCTGTAGAAGTAGTAGTATGTATGGAAAAAGTGTGTCAAAGGATCCAAAGAAATTTCTACACTAAAAGGAATGGACAAGTATATATACTGTGATGAACTCCCTTTGAATAAATAGACTAGAAAATACACTTCACCATTCTAATGTGTGTCCACAAGCACTTTTTCCAATGTAAAGTATATCCTGTGTGTGTCATACTCATAATATTAGTTTTTGTTCCACTAGGTACTAGCTATGAATTTTCATCTTCTACAATTACATGCTTGACTATATAGCACACTTAAAGGGCTGCATATTGCAACCAATTTATAAAAATTGGATCAAAATGCATTGGACCATTGATGAGTGATTCAATTTCGAAACCAAAAAATGTTTCCCACATGCTGTGCCTAGTATAGCTTATCAAATTGGAATGTCACTTTTATGAAGAGCGTATTGTATAGAGAGCAGGTTTGTTGTTCATTCCACTCACTCGTACCTTCTTCCATCGTTTGACCAACTTATCCATTCTTAAAAAGCATTGTATTTGACAACACAATAGTTTTCGGAGGACCTGCCCACACTAAATTTGACGTGTTCGTTCGCAGTCAGCAACTAATATTGTGAACATTTGGATATAACACTCTATAGCTGTAAGTCAGTGCTAGATTATAGCACATACAACTAGTAGCAATGTAATAATGTCACCTCTTCCAATGCACAGCCGCCAGCAGCCAGTTATACCTCACACACTTGGGTACTGTTGCTTAGAATACCTACAGTATAGTAAATATACCTTTAGGTACTACATAGATGTTATGTTTGTTTAACTTGACTACATTGCATTAAGCGAGCGTCAAGTTTACAGTGAAAAGCAACATTGCTGCTCGAACCAGGCAAGTCATGCAGTTGCTTTCAAAATGTACATGTAGACTTTCCAGTTCGCATTCGTCGGAAAGTTGGCCAAGCCTGCATGGGTTTCGGATTGTTTTTCGTGTAAACATACCTAGGTACTACTACTACCTAGCCATACTAGCTCAGCATAAGAACTAGTAGTTACCAGTTGCTTCTCTCTCATATATTTCCCGTGTGTAAACTCAGTTTTTTCATTTCCCTTCGGAAATACAAGGCAAAAGAGCAATAGGATGACCATTACATTCTTTTATTAGCATGGTGAAAGTTCTCAGGTTGTTCCCAAATGTTTACTAAATGATTCCATATACATTTACAGAAATATTTATACAGTCCCTTCATCAATAGCAATAATTAAAACTGCAATATAGCAATAATTACTAGTTGAATATGTAAAAATGTGTATTCTTATTACATAAAGAGGTTGCATATACCTCTCGCTAAGTAATACGTATACAACATCTAAATTGGTTTACTAAATCAATATACTGAGCCTGAGCACGTGGGTTTTATGGTTCGATACTATTTAGAAGCATGCAAACACTTTTTATATAAAATGAACCAAGTTTAAATTGTGTACAGCGAATTCTACAGTCGGGTACATGCGCAATTTTCTTCATTATTAAAAAATGTGGTACTTTCCCAAACAAAATTAATTCAGTATGTTATGTATGTGATATGTAGCAGCTGCTTTCTTATGTAATGAAATGAAATAATTTAAGCTTGTTTAGAAATGAGAAATTGGAGGGAATATATGATGTGCTATAAATAGTTGGGAAATATTCGGCCACAGCTACAATTATTATTTACTTGTGCAACACAGGAAAACCATACACAGAGTACGTGTTCTATTATTAGTTGGTACAGCCAACGATCCTTTGTTGTGTACTAGATCAAGGAAATTTCTGCTAGGTTGGTTGTATCTAAATTATGTTTCATAGTTCACAAGCCAAGCAGGGGCAGATAATTGAAGCCAAAGCAAACTAGGTAACTACCTAAATGATAAAACGTTATACATGTTCAAATCCTAGCCTCTATTTCCTTTATCCCCGTTTGAAGGAATAATTATTACTATTTCACTACGACTTCTCTCTGAGACTATTAATGGAACATAAGATAGGAATTGTCTCGTTAGAAATATGTTACAAGTACAAGAAGTACCTATATGTAATATGAAGAACATTAAAGTGAGTTCTGCAGAATTGTATTTCACCCTATGAGATGGCATCCATTTGCGGCGGTACCTAGTATTTCTTGCGCTTCTTTTCATCGTTCGTTTTTGGACTGCGCTGCTTGTGGTATAGGGTAATGTGAATGGGGCAAACGCTTCCAGCGTTTCAAATATCTCTCTGTGGGTCTGATTGTGAGTTTAACTTTCTCTGTCAGTGCATGTGTGATATGGGATAAAAGGAGCAGGGAAGAGTTCACACGAAAGACATGCTCTTTGACTTGTCCTTCGTATGATATCTGTGATAATGTCAGTGTTGAAAAGCTTTGATTGCTTCATGTTTTGTAATATGGTGCTCCGGATAGAGTGTTAAATTTGTCGGTGTGTATATAGTAAGTAGGTAAGGTACAGAGAGGCCGAATCGTGAAGACAAAATCAAGAGATAAAAATATTATGACGTATTCACTCTAAGTTTGCTTATGTTTACCTTTTGTTTTGTTTACATTGAGTTTCTTCTTCTTGAAACAGGGTAGGTGTATTGTAGTTTTTAACGATCCAAGAAACTACACAACACTGTTCCTTGGCAGAGTTTTAAAAGTGTGAGTGTGAGATTTGATCCAGCATTGATTTTGGCGAGAGAGTAGAGAAAAGATGAGACTAAATATAATATTGAGGTGCAACATTACTTTTATACTGGTGTGCTTTATGGCTTTTTTGAAACTTTTTCATATACATTTCGTTGCGTTTCATTTGGGAGTTTCTTATTGGGCCGACTGAGGGTTAGGTGGTTACTTGCGTTGTATTGTGAAAAGAAGGTTGTCTGAAAGTGTGCCTGGAAAAGTAATAAGAAACTCGACTGGAATCCACTTATTCACATTTATTATATGATTTCAGTGGGGAAAGTGAACTTCAAAGAAAAAGGAACATTTTGCTTTCGTGAATGAATCTGTACTATTACGTCTGAATACATTTGAATAATGCGAGACTCACGCTTACGCTGAATGGTTTTAGTCTAGTTGGAACTGACTGGGAGCTACTGTATGCAAATGTATAGTAAATATTCTGTAGGAGTTGCTGCCTCAGCTTAAGTATTATAATATTATACTTCTACACTTCGACTACTACAATTCTTATCTACATACTTAAATAGTAGTTTCGGAAATAAAATACTAACGATCCAAGTTTAGGGTGAACGTGAAGTGAGTCACACAGCACTCAAATCTGTAGAAACTTGGCTTAGGTAAATCATGATTGGTAACATCAGAGAGTGAGAAAGAGAGATGTATTTTGCAATAATCATAGCCTTCGTACCAAGACATTCTCCTTAGTAAATTACGTGAGGCATTTATTATTCCGCTTTGAAGTTTTCTTTTTGTAATTTAATTCGTTCTCAAACCTTTCTTTGAAATTTTCTTATATTTCACTTCTTAGAAGTGGGCTATCATTGATGTGGCCATCACCAAACAAGTTGTGGTGAACATTTTCAGGACGTTTTCATATCCACTAAACTTTATCGTGACACGTTAAAGTAAAATAATTATACTTCGCTATAAATAAGTATATAAAAATAATTGATCGTTTTAATTTGCTTTTTAGTCTTAAATATCTCATAAAGTGATTAATTTAAAAATTTAAATTTGCTTAGTTAAGCTTAGTACTCACCTCCGCCTCCGGGTGAAATGGTAATTTCCTAGATGAAACCTACCTGAGCGAAATGAAATTCATTTCGCTTGAAAATTTTCATTTTGAAGTACTCACCTCTTCCATTTTGCTTAGGCGAAGAGAACTTTTCTTCTGCTCAGAGCGAAAATTTTGCTTTTTCACGACTACTTTGCTTGAAATGAAGGTACCAGAAGGTTCAGCTCCTGAGCAGAAAGCTTGGAGAAATAATGTTGTTTTTGTAGTTTTATTTCTGCTGCCATTGCTACAAAATTCATCACATCATACAAACGACTCGATAAAAAATTTGGCTTGAAAAAGTGAGTACTACCTCGTGAAAACAGTGTGGAAGAAATGATGTGAATCTGAATTACTCTTCTCATATTTTTTCACTCGGCCTGTGCAGTAAAAATTTCGTGAAGGAATTTCATTTCGCTCTGCATCAAACTGAGTACTAGGCTTAAAGGTGAAAGCTAAAGTGAAAGCCAACATTTGCAAAATGTTCATGAAAGTCATGAATATACATGTTATTTGTATTTTAAGACTTATAATACAGAAGAGCTTACGACTAATCAACCTACTATTGTATACATATATGAACATAATAATTAAAATACACGAATTAATTAAAACGGCTCAGAAACAGCAGTGTGTTGACATTTCCAATTAAATATCCTATTTTGCAGTTTGTAACCGTAAGGACAAGTGAGACAAAAAATAGAAACTGAAGTATTTTTTAACTTAATAATAGTAGATCAATTAATAGGAAGTCTATTGTATTCTGTATTTATAAATGATCATAAGAAACAGAAAGTTACTCTTGCTAGTGTGAATATCTTTTTGTCAAACATTTTAGTTTACCATTGATTATTTGTATACTCCCTGAAATCTTGGTACCTTAATTATGTGTCGGAACGAGACTTTACAGTTTTCCATTTCGTGCCTGTGTGTGTTCTGAATCAACATTCCATGAATGAATAACCATTTATAGAATTTTTCTTTCCGATGCTCTTTAATATTCGTTTTAAATCCGTGGTTCAATTAATATCAGTTTATCTCATTTGAGGACAATACAGTTTAGCACATGGTGCTAAAAGTAGTAGGTCCTTAAACTAATAACGAAAGGACAAAATTTGTCTTAACATTTGCAGATACCGAAATTGTAAAGCTGTGAATAGTTATGTACAATGCACTTATTTGTTTTGAGCCAACTACAAAAGAATTGCATTATTGTCATTATACCACTGTTGCAATGCAGTCAGGATTCTCATCAGTTTGGATGGGGAATGCGTCTGCACACAATCGGAGATAAAATATTTTATGCGTCTGAAACACATTGTATGCAAGGGAAAGAAGAAAGAAAGTAAAAGTTAAGTGTCAAACAATTGGCATAGCATTTGATAAAGAATGAGAGTCGCTTCCGTTTCTTTCTACCATGTCTCAAAAGCAACTGCGGGTGCGTTTCTACTACATTTTTTATCCACACAACGAAAGAATAGACCCATGAAGAAAAACTCAAGTTAGAAATAGTTATACTTAAGAGAACCCAGCTTAGTATCTGTATATACAGAAGTACATTACATGTATGTATATACATACAGACACAGTTAGTAGACACATGGCATTACATAATTTGGTAGGAGGATGTATCTACAAGCCTTTAGTTATATCAAGGCTTTTAAGGATAAGTACCTATAGCAAAGTATCAGGTTTCTGTGTATAAGTGTATAAGGTACATTATGGGACGCAATATATTGTAATTGTGAGTTCTAGGCTTTGCGTGATGTAAGACAAGTGTATAGGATTGAGTTCTAGTCTTTCTTCCATGTAGTACGTGTGTGCTCATCTATCGAGTGTCTATAGAAGAGCTGGGCTCATTCCATTGACTTGTCTTGACTAACGTGAGTATCTTTCACTCTCTTTTTCTCTCGTTTTCTCCTGTTGGATTTGTCGTGTCTTCATCCACTTTTACTTTTTTCAGCCTCGTATGTTTTTTCTCAATGTGTGTATGTGTATATAGACTCACTATATTTGTAACCTGTTATTTTTGCTACAGCTAGGTATTCCTTTCCATGTAACCTACAGCGATATAATACAAGGAGATCATTCATTCAGCAGATCTGAAATTTCTAAGGTAGTAGGTACCTACAAACAGCATCTGATAAAGTCTATCTTAACACACATACCTAGGCTTGCAATATGAAAGTATCAGTTGTAGTTTGTAATAAGCTCATTCAAAGATTCTCTCGGCCATAATAATCAACAAGACATTTTTCTACTTTATCAACAGAAAATATCTCTCGGTGAAATAAAATACGAAGCGTGTAAAAATATTGTGACATAGTCGAAATGTATTTTGGGATCGTTACGTGGTGTAAATACAGCAACTGTATATTCTTTATGGTTGTTTGAAGAATTTTTCGATGTTAGAAAATGGGTTGTTGTAAGGAAAAGGCGAGGATTTAGTAAGGTCAACGTCTAAAAAGACGACTTGATCCATGATCCTGATGTGAAAGGGATAGGACCCGGACTGGTTGCTCGCACAAGAGAAAAGCAGCCAAAGAAAATGTAATCTGACTTGGCTTCTGAATGAATAGAATGAGAGGAAAAGAACCATTCATTTCATAAGGGTTGTAGTAGTAGCTGCAGAGTATCCTACCAACAAATGTATTCGCTTCGGATTTCATTTCAAGTTAATATCGTATACGTATACGTGTTTGAGTATAGTTCAATTTTGTGTTTTTACATACACATAAAACGGATACATATACTTAATAAGATGTCTGCACGTTTGGATAGCTTTCACTGCTTAGATACCTAAGGTGTGTTATAGATACTTTCATCTTTCCTTGTGTCGCGTCTTGTTTTCTGTTCAATGTTACATATTATGCTGCAACTGCGCTCCTACATACATACCTACATTCTTCTTCGTCCAAGTCTAATTCTTTACTAACTTGACATCATGCCATGGACTTATTGTCTGACTGTGTCACGTCCTGTTACATCCTACATGACATAACCAATGGCTCCAGAATTGTCTTCACTGTTCACTCGCCCAAATAGAGGTTATTTTTTATTAACTCAATTTCCTCAATGTTTCAAGTATACTGATTAAACCTACAAACAAACATATAGTAGTATCTCTTTTTAAGACGTAGTGAATACAATCGCCAAATGTGTGTGCCATGGCGCTTATTTTGGTACCTATATTACCTTCACAGAATAAATAACAAGGAATGATAGTAATTCTGATTCAGGAAGGAAGGACGCAGCATTTGGTAGATTTACAAATTACGCTTCACACCTAGGTAGGTAGATATAGAAACGTATAAATATGTAGGTACTAAAGAAAGTGTACAATTTACTATGCGTCAAAATTTACGATTTTAGGTACTATTTGGTATGTGTTAAATTATATAGGTTCATTGCGGTTTATATGGACGACTAAGGATGAGTATATTACAACTTAGATTCGGTTTTATTACTTTTGTGACATCATTATCCAGATGACCCAGACATGAATCAATCGTTGGAGCGGATATTTTGGTCCGAGGATTAACAAGTGGTCAGCTATTTGATTTAGCAAGTATTTCAAGCTGCGATTCATTTTATATACAGACGAATAGTTCCATTCAGACTAACAGTGCAATGCGAAACTGTGAGAAATCAATATTTCCTCGACGCACAAAGGTACTATCAACAGAGTTTTCTCGATTGACAAGAATTTTCAAGGGAAATCCAAATAAAGTTTTTGCGGTAGTAACAGCCTTATAGATGCTATCTACAGTTCGCTATCGTAATAGCACCAGCTCTGAAGGTACACCATGAGGTCTTTTTTTGGCGAATCATGAGAAAAACTTACGTGAACAGAATAGCAGGATACCAGCGGCATTTCTTTTTCCATCTTTTATTCGTGCAGAAAGGAAACCGATTAGAAAGAAAACTAAAGAAAGAACCCGTTATTGACAATTTATGTAGAGAAAGTAGCCATTGAATTTGTAGTATATTGCGCACAGACAAAAAATTCAAGCTATAATGATGTAAAACATGCAGAAACTATGTTTTATTCTAAATCTAATACTTGTAAATAATCGCGAATACGAACTACGAAAAGTAAGTACATTTAAAGTACATTTAATAGCATACAAAACAATGAAACATTCATTCCTCCAAAGTTCTTTAGACTAGAAACCTGTGTCAAATATTTAAAGCTTCAATGTTGAACCCTTCACTATACTATTTTGGAATGTTTCTTACTTTTCATCTTTTCGGTTTATAACCTAGGTAGGTATGTATTATGTATTATACACAGTGTATTATGAAGCATGAAAAATGATACATGTGTCTACGTGTATTATTCCTCTACAAATGGAACTTCAAGATATTGGAACATACTTATAACAGCTATAGTAAGAATACATGAATTGGTGTAGTGTAAGTTTGTTTATACATATATATCATTTGGGTATACCTGTTTTGTTATATATGAACAGCATGAATTCCCTGAATACTTTCTTATATTCAAGAATGTTTAATTATGTATAATTACACTAATTAATCTAAAGTGAGTTCTTCAGTATAATTTCCATTTCCTACGTCAAAAACCACATTTTCAAGAGCTGGAAAGAGATTTAAACTCAATCCAACTTAATTTACTACTTCATATAACATGCTGCGCATTATTTCAGTCTTATATTAAAGAGAAATAAAACTGTATTAACTATGAAATATTAAACAAATTAAACATATAAGTACCAAGACCAAGACCCAATGGTCACCTGAAATCATCCGATTCATTCATCGCAAACTCGAAAGATAATAAAAATTAGTCGGCTGACTTCAAGCACCCATTGTGCACTACTATTGAGATGAGACAAGGAGAAAAGTCCACAGATATATAAATGGATGGACAGTGATACACAGACACACAAAATTACATCGGTATGAAGTACTAATGAATCTTTTGTTTACTAAAGTCAATACATTTCTGAAGGTAAAACAATTCTGTATATTCCCTGTTAGACTGATTTTTGAAATTCAATTTTAAGCTTTCGTTGCTGTAATCCGTGAGATTGCCCTAACAAAATAGTGAGATAATAAACGACAGTCACATTCATCCATAGAGATAAATGGCGAACAAGCGTTTAATTTTGTTATCTCTATTAATACCTTTATGTATTCGTCATGTAATGGTCGTACTACAATACTAAAGGAAATCATTGTCATCATCATTGTTAGGTACAAGGTATGGAAGGGAGGCTAATGATAATAACTGGAGAGAAAGGAGGATAATAGTACAAATGTGTACATAATAAAGCTGTAGTATACAACAATTTATTGTATAAAATGGAGAACTAGCAATGTATTATGTATGCATTTATGAATGAATAATGGTTTAGTGGTATGTAGGATTGGTATTAAAGGACTGTTGTGAGAGAAGAGGATGTGGAATGAATGGGGCGAATAATAATAATAAATGCCCACGTTTGTGCATTATGAGTCGTGAAAGGATTATCTGATGCTATTGTAAGATAATTTGCATTGGCTCTGTTCAGGAGATGGTGACTGAGTGCATACATTATTGTAATCAGTGGAAGAGAGTATTGAGACAAGAGTAATTAGATATTCCATCTCCAAATGTTTGCCTACTTACCTCACAAATCTATTTACTCTGTACACACAAACTACAATTCACAGCAGCTCCAGCTCAGTGTACACTCAATGTATACCGTTTACCTAATAATAAAGAGCAGCTTTGTTTGTGAGTGTGACTTTCACTTTCATTTTGACAAGGAATGTACCTGGAGTACACTCCTCGAGTATTATGCGTCCATTATGGCTTCATTCAATGCACTGCTTTGGTTTTCTACTCCTTTGAATTTAGGATTAATAGAGTTGAGTCGACTGCATACAGACAGAGTTTAGTGATGTAAATTAGTTGGATGGAGATTTCAATGAGACTTGCTGATAATGAGTTAGTGAATGCACTGAGGAATGTTATATTACATTGCTATGTCTACAATATAATAAGCAAATACATATAGTCTTTTGTCTTTGATATTATGCTGGATAACTATTTTTGGATTTGTGAAACGTTCTTAGTTTCATTAGTGTTTTACTACTAGAGTACTCCCACTACTACCATTCCTAACTATATCACTATGTACATACGATGTATTACATACAGATACATACAGATAAGAGTTCAAGGATTGGAACGCTTTTGATGTGTGTGTATTCTGGGTATGTATGTATTACTGCGTTCGCTAAGAATATATATGCATGTGGGAACGTATTGCTTTTAGTAGTAGAGTTTGTGTAGAAAGGATAGAATTCATTTTGACGTAAAGGTTGTGTTGCTGTGCTTTCCTTGACTTGCCTTACATTATTTATTTAACTTGTGCATGAATTAGTTCATTCTTCCGAGTCATAAGAGACGAAATTAAATTTCCTTCGTTTAAGACCTCTTCTCGTCCACAAAGACGAATTCTGCAAAAAGCAAAGAACACTGGCAAAGTAAGTAGCATTCTATGTTTGCTGCATCCGCTTATGAGCTTCTTCTTTTCCAATGTATTATCCCATTTTCCGTTCTATTCAATTCACTGACTACTGAGTGGGCTCCTTTCCACTTGTCTGCCTCTGCTCTATGTCATTTTCATGTGTGGTTTCTCTAGTACTACAATGCTTAAGGTGAGTTTGAATATTTCGCAGCTGTACGCACTACAACTCCCAGACTGTCTGTGTGGAGAAGAGGATACATATAGAGTTGTTCAACAAGGGGCAGGCACTCTCAGAATTCTGTTATTGGTTTGCCAAGAGACAATTGAATTCAAAATCAAAATGATATTTCCATTCCTGACATCCTACTTACAATATTTCATCCGCAGTTTGTATTTCTTTGATACTTCAACACACAAAATCTGTATCCTTTGATTCAAAGGAATGAAAGAGCAAAAAGGAGAGGATATTTGTATGTTATTACTTTTTACTTACCAAGAAGTTCACAAGACAGATTCAGGGTGAAATAGTTGGCAAAATAATTGTTACGTACACAGTATAACAAATACCACATAGTTTGGCAATCGTATTTTATGTCATGCTTTTTATAACTCGTAAACTTTTTTATGCTGATTAATTCGCTAACATTTTTAGCTACACATGCCCTGGTTCTGAGTCTATTTCCTGTCTTGACTCTCCAACATCGATATTACTCTAAAATGATATAACCAGTTTACGATTTACTTAAAATAAAAATAAGTCAAATATAACTGTTAACAGGTTGTACTGTACTAAATATATGTTTACATTTGCAGGTACCTAGTAGTACCTAGCCGAAAACAAAAGCACTTATTCGATTTACGTCGCTTTAATGGTAGGTTCCTTCCTGATCAGGAACCTACCCTTAAATAATACGCTTATGCCATAGTCGGCTTTAGTTTACCGTTTCTCCCCTTTCTATAGGTAGTACTTGGCATGTACAATTCGAAGGTATACAAGAATGGCCATAGGAGACGAGTAAAGTGAGTCCGTGTCATTAAAAATTTGAATTGTAACATATCTATGTCTTACGGTGGTCATATACAAATAAATCTGTAAAACTTTAAACACAGTTGGGTTTATCTGTGACACTGACAATAGAAAAACTTGGTATATGCTGTAAATAAATGGTAAAGCACTAATGACAAATGATGGCTTAATAATAAATGCCAGTTTAAATAGTCACATTAATTACCTACTATTTTAAACCAATTTACAATATTTGGCTAAACATATCAAATGAATAATTGTTGTTAATGCTGGTATATTTTAAAACTGTACCATCGCCGTATGACAGTTTAAATTGAGATCTGATGACTGGATTGATACCTTTAATGTATGTATGATATTTTGCTTGAGTGCAAGAAAAAGCTATGTCGATTGTCTTTATCACCTTCGCTAAGTATTTGCACATCTAGTTGATCTTTATACTGAGTCTTTGTATCCCTAGTACATCACCTTCTATTCAAAATTACATTTTCAACACTGACACTTGGAATGTATTCTTATTTGAATTTCTTATCACGGAAAAGAAAGTGGAGAATAAGAAGAGGAGAGTTGTCTCTAAGTTTTGAAGATGATATAGTAGGCAAAGTACTTAGGTATAAATGATAGGTACATTAAGGTATAGGGTGTGAGAGTATGAACACAATCTTAATGGTTGCTATATACATAAACTAGAGAAGTGTTGCTGAAAAATATATTATCATGCAGAATGGTGAATGGGATGCTGTGCAATGAGCGAGTAGGGAATTGAGAGGTTGAGTGGTGCTATTTGCTAAATGAATGCACGCTACTGGAAATATGACTTAGAGTGAGGTATCTGGAAGTGAATGCAAAATTGTGGAATCCTAATGCAACTACCTACTTTATATGTTACGGCTTACACATTTCCTATTTTACGACGGAACACACACTCTACGAAATGTGTTTCAGCTCTCTGTCTTTTTTACTGCGATGAAACACTGTCAGTTGAAGTGCTAAAGTTGTGTATCATTATAGACATGCTGTACTGCAATATTATTATTGCGTAACAATAAACTGTCCTGAATGAGTAAGTGCAATAATAAAAACCTTCACACTATCTTAAATCCATCTCATTTGTATTGGAAACACTTTTTATGCATACGGATCAATATGAAATGTTTTTCCAGCACATGCTCTCAAAATGCTATTCACAACTGGATTCTATTTTATCCTAGGAATTTTTAAGTAGTTCACAGCACAAATACCTAAACAATACTATACTACATTGTGCAAAAATATGTGAAATGAGAAATGTCTTGCGTATTTCTATTATACTCGTATGAATTTCACACTCAATTCAATACAACTAACACTCATTATGACATCCAGTCTCTAATGAATGAAATAAGAGGATTATACCAAGAGAAAATGAGAAGAATGAGAAATTAGGGGAATAATTGAGTTCATTTTATAGTATATACAAAGAATAGAAAGTTAGAAGTATATCACAGGAGTTTTCTCTGTGTACAAAGTCAAACTGGATTTGGAGAAAGATATTAGCGATGCATGAGACCAGACTTGAACATTGAACGAGCAAACTATTAAACTTATATATTGCACTGTGTGCATGCATCTTCAATACAATATCACACAGTTACATCTACAGATATTAAACTATAGACCTACATCTTTAATAGAGTTTACACATATCCATATCCTAATGTGTACAGAAAGAGTTTTAGTGCTGGCACTCTACTTACTATGAGAAATCGAAAACGCAATAATATTGTATAAGTATAAGGAAGGATAAAAGCGTCCCTTGAGACGTGTGAAATTTTACACTGACAACGAGTAGCAATACTCAATGAGACCGAACCAACTAAACTGCTGAATTCGAAAGAAGTAAATATCACTGATACGTTGTAGAAAATTGCAAGTGAAGTACCTACTGTATATCTGTAGGAAGTGAGAATACGAAATGGTCGCTATGCAGTATATCATCGTACTGCTAGTAGTTTGACTTCAAACTTCTAACTCTCAGTGTCATTCATGTCATTCGTTCGGCTTACAGTACAGCTAAACTACCTACAGCCTACCTATATATAAAAGTGTATAGATGCGTTGCACTACGCTAAAGCGTCGTAATTCTGGAACTCGGTCATTTCCGACGATTCGATGATACAATAAAATAAAATAAAACAGAAGTATAATAAAACGAGATGAGGATGGAGCCTGCCTGGTTATTTCCAGTAGCACTTTTGCTACAATGTCATACCATACGTATAAACGGATAGTATCTGAATGTGCGAGAATTCGGAAGATGTACTTGCACATACATACACATTATGTTGGATATCTTCTCGGTATAGAAATGACATTTTATTACCAAACACAATTTACGAGTGCTGAACATTGAACAGGAGACAGTGCCTTTAATAATGAGTGCAAAACTACTCGATGTACCATTCTCTCTCTATATACGACATCACGTATTATTCCAGGAGTATAAAATACACTGTGTATACTCTGCACCAAGGTCGTATTTAGAATTCCATTTCGGGAGGGGCAAAATACCATCATAGTGCACATAAGTGTCAATTATCTCGCGTATCGCCAAAAAATGTTTTTTGCACTTTTTGTTAAAAATAACCTATTTTTTCCCGATTTCGGTGTGGACAATTATTGATCCCTTTGCCCCACTAAATACAGCCTTGCTCTGCACTATATTTTATATCATTAAATTGGTACTGCAAACACTACTATAATAATATTGCTACATTTCGGCATATCAATCTGATGGTGGACTATACATAGTGCAATGTAATGCAATGGTAGTAACACTTATAAATGTTTTGTAGGTTTGTCTAACGTATCGATAGTGCTACATACATACACGTATATAAATTTTATAAGTGAAGTGTTATATGAGTGTAGGTATGACTAAAGATCGCTGTGTAGAGCAATAATTTCACTGATGATGGGATGGAAATGTCGAGTTTAGTATTAAATCCACTACTACGTACTGTGTGTATGAGTTTATATGACTGAACTACTTTCCTTGTATGTACTGCGAGTACTACTGTAAGCCCATGCCTTTTCCATGCTGTGTGAGTCTCGTCTCTTAAATTGCCACTTGACTTTAGACTTTACTTATCATGATGCTGGGTGGCCAATATAAGTATTACAACCGCTGTAGTATACACACAGCCTAATGTAGTAATGGTATTTGATTAAGTTACTGTAGTACTCTAAGCGAAGAATATTAAATGAACTATGGTATGGGGTATGGTATAGTGTTTGATATTAAGTACTTGTACAGTATGTACTGTAATACATATATTTCAACATCACAACCTCCTTTTCATTTCAAAGTACTCCTTTTATATTCATTTCCGTTTGTTCCGAGAATGGAAATTCTTAATACATAATAAAGAATATTGCAAAATATGTGCAATTTATGTTACTATGTGGAATACTACCAAGATATTCCATTTGCAATACTACATACATAGTGGTACCACAGCAGTATAAGACTAAAGCATTTGTAAACTTTACGCTGTAGTATGAGCTGTACATGTATAAAGTACAATTAGAGTGTATATATGTATTAAGAAGTATTATGCATTACATAGGTTGTATAAAAGAGTTTTAGAGTTGGTAATAATCTAAATCCCTGGGACTTGGTGGGTAAATATCATGTAGCGCTTTATATAATTTAAATCTCTCCATATCTGTTTATTCCACTTGAGTAGCTTATTACAGAGTGGTGGAATTGCATATTATTGTTGGACTAATATTATTTTGAGTGAAAGTTGATGTTGTAGGATGTGGTCGCGATTGCGTTGTGGTTTACTGTGGTTCACTTAACTATAACTGACTCTTATTATGGTTAGTATAGGAATATGCTATCTTTCTTTCAGTACGATAGTATGGCAGCTACCTACAGATAATAATATGGTATGTACTTATGTTACTATTTATTATCTGTATTGAATGAAGAGCTGTCTGTCTGTGGATAGGAATAAGTAGTCCTTCATTCTCCAATATCTGTCAGGGTTATACAAATACAATAAAAACATACCATCATGCTACCATACCACACCACAGTATGTCAACTCATATTAATTTATGAATTCATACTTATGTTTTAGGTATACAGATACCTATTGTTATTTGATTGGCAAAAAATTATTGGTTCGAGCATAATTTAATGTTATATCGATACTCGATAGTTGGCTAATATATTTGTGGATGTATGTGGGTTTTCAATCTGTTGAATGTAATAAACCTTCAAGTGAAGATCCATTCAGCTCAGACCAGCGCCAATAATAGTCGTGTTGTGTTATGGTCAAGTTTTAGCATCAATGTCACTTCACTTCAATTTATTTTTCTATTAGCATTATCATGAACTTGTAATCAAATCAAGAGCCTGCATTGTATACCTACATCATTGCACACTCCATAAAAACCAATGCTACAGCTCATTCTGGATTTGAGTAAATACTACTACATACACGTATTACATTTAAAACTCAACTGCAGACTTGTTTGTTCGTAGGAAGGAGTGCAACATTATATAAAAACATTTTGTCGCAGTGTGTCATAAAAATCGACTAAGCAGTTATCAAATCGTAACGTTCATTTATTTGACAAGTTACACTTTACATTGTGGTTGTGCAAGTACTAAGAATATTATTCCATGTGCAAGTGTTTTTTCAATTATTTTTTTACTTTAAAAAAGTTTTCTTAAGTGAATCGAATGAAGTGAGTGCAATACATGGATTGATAATATTTTATTAATTAATATGGAGAACGAAGAAGAGTTAGGTTTTGTGGACATTGTGGAATCCAACGTTTTGGATAGCCCCAGCGATAGTAGTGATAACCAAATGAGCGGTGACGATTTCGACGAATCACGTATGCAAGATAATCAATCTTAATTAATTAAGTCAAATAATGCAGCAATTTTTAAAATTGTACATTAGTAGAGGTACCTACATGTAATTCCATGTTTTAATGGAGTTAGGAGTTATGTTGGTATAATCACGACACAGTAGGTAACTAGTAACTAGGTATTAAGGATATTGTTCTTTATGTAATATGCAAAGTAAACTGTTGAGCGATCATTCTTAGCGATTATATCACACATACCATTGTAGTAGTAACAAGTAAAACACAAAATGGAGTTACATATTTATGTTACTTTTTGTTATGGTAAATATAATATGAGGGAAGCCTTTTCATTCTCAAATATCATTTCATACATTCGCATAAGCATATATATACTAAATGCTAAATGCAGATGCACTGATAGCAAACTACTAAGCTTTAAGCTAACACACACAATGTGTGGTACATTTCGGTTAATATTTATATATAAGGTACATTAGCTACACTTGTGCTTATTTAAACGTTGCTCCAGCTGTGTAGAGTATGTAGATATGCATCTACTTACAAGCAGCAACCTTTGTGACGTTTTTACTTGTATAAAACTTACTGCACAACAAACCACACGTTATTGGTAGTTGTTTCAATGTATACTAAAAGTCTGTATAAGTAATAGAATGAATACTTATTCATAAGTTATTGTTATATTTAGTTGTACTTTTTGTTGGATTTAGTTTCTTATGGCATTTTGAGTTTTGATTTTGTCAAACTTTACAATTGGTTTTTCTACTTATTCGGAGCAAGTGGGAAGAAGTGGGTGTTAAAGTGCTTGCAAATCTGGAGACAGAGTGGTTTTTGAAGGAGTAAGAAACTTGTAAAGAAATCAAATTGAAGAACAGTCGCAAAGAAGTTATGTAATTGTATACATATCAAACTTTGACAGATTGATAGCAAACGACCAACAAACTTTTTCCTGTTTCGTATTTTTCTCTGAGCCTTTCCTTTTCAAACACAATAGCTAAATAAAGATATACAATCATCCTACAACTGTACCTATATATGGCTGTATGTATTACAGTCACAATGCTACACAGTACAATAAAAGAAATAATTTCAAGTTCAATGCACTATTTCCCTTTAAGTATCTTACTTAGTTTGAGTACGTATTCGATTTTTTAAAATAACCTATAGTCTAACTAGTAACTAACTTTGAATTCATCAACATTCTTACATCTAGACATGAAATCGAAAAGGATGGGTAATAAACTTTTTTAGTCTTTCATTTTTTAACGTATTTGTTCCAAAGTTTGGTTGAGAATTTATAGAGGTTTTTCACATGACTAATATGTTTTTTTTACTGAAAACCACATATCTTGAATTATATCCATTTTTTAGAATTGACATTTTAGTCATTTATTTACACTCATTATTTAGATTTACTCAGATCAAGTGACCAAGTTCTCCAGTACATTTTTTGACATAATTGAAAAGAATAAAACCCTGCGAGAAACAACAATTGCTCTAGGAGAATGAAGGCTACGTTTTCAGCTGGCAGTGATAAATTGACAATTCTAATGATTAAATCACCCATGGAAAGTAAAGTAGACTTTATTACTTTATTTTTTTATTCTATAATATATAATTGTTTGTATGTGACAAGCATCCATCAAGGACAGTTAATAGTTGGTGTACGCGGGTACATCCAGAAGGTGTAGTGAATTCAAGGGTAGAACAGGGATAACATTCTTATGTATGGTTTCAGATCGAATGTCCTGAATTACTTAAATAAAGTTGAATTGTCAATTATCATGGTTAAGAAGCTAAACAATATTCCAGGACTTGACCGGGTACAAGTTTATACTAACTATATGATATGCAATGCCAGAACAAAAATTGACAATGAATGATTCTGATTCACTTTTTAGCTGGTTGTGAAGTGTAGTAGACATATTACATACTGATGAG